>JABUQX010027465.1:17500-18961 GCA_015478945.1 Trachelipus rathkii | reverse complement strand
TTTGGTTGTTGTTGTTCTTGTTTGTTGTTGTCCGGTAAAAACTCTTTATTTAATTCTATATGTCAAGTTAAGTGTTTATTTTTTTCTATTGTAGAAATTGATGAGGATATTTTTACTTAGTAGAAGAGTTGGTTTTTTTGTTTGGGGGTCGTATTTTTTATTCTAATACTTTGTATGGTTTGCACCAATACCGTGGAATGATATTGATATTGAAGGTAATGATAATATCATTTCAGTTTTGATGTTAGTAAACTCTGATATACTTTGGGATAAAATGATACAATCATATTGATATCGTTTCAACACTGGTATAATCGTTGCAACAGGAATATTTTTACGGTTAGGATATTTGACGGAACATGATGTGTTTGTAATGACTTTTTTTTTTGTAATAGCTATTGTGTTTTGTATTCATTCATGGAATTCTTTATTTTGCATTATATTCCTTTTTTTTTATACCTTGTATTATTGTGCATTCGTCTTGCAAAAGGAAGCCATAAAAATTTAAATATTAATATACAAGTGCTTTTTAGACATTAATTTTTTTGACAATTGATTTTATTAATTTATTGGATGGAGAGAGAGATGAGAAAAAAAGTGTTTACCTTTTTCAGTTGTTGGTTCCCCTAGGGTGGATGGGGGGGGGGGGGGGGGGAAATGGTAATATTTTGAAAGATTTTTTTTCTAATTCACTATTCGAAACCCTTTGAATTTTTACAGGTTTGTTAAAAGTTTAACATTTATCGCTACATTTTCCGTAAATGTTGGAGATAATTATTATTATTATTATTATTATTGAATGAAAAGATACGTTGATTGTATGTTTTACTTTGGATGTAAAAAATTGTTGTTTTTTTTATTTGAAGAGTTTGTAAATCCCCCTCGTAAAAGAGGGTGACTGAGTTGTGAAGATTGTGAGAGTTGAGGGATTTAAGAAACATAGAGGGGGGGGAGGGGATGAAATCAAAATAGATCTTAGAAAGTTGCCTATTAAGTTACCTTAAAGGGGGAAAATAATGTTTGTGAAAGTTGTAAGGAAATATTATTGAGAAGGTGAGCGTTAAGTGGAGAAATGATGGCGTGGGAATGTTCTTTGGAGAGAGATTTAATATGACGAAGGTAAAATGGAAATATATTTGACACAAGAAAGTAAAATTATTATATAAGAACACTGATTAGGAAAGACGATTTTGAGGGCGTTCAAATGCCTGGCGATTTTGAGGGCGTTCAAATGCCTGGCGATTTTGAGGGCGTTCAAATGCCTGGCGATTTTGAGGGCTTTCAAATGCCTGGCAAGTTCACTTCAATGAAATTTATGGAGAGTTTGAGAATTTATTTTTTATTATTATATATTCCTCGCACTATTAATCAAAGCTTTGATTTTGTTTTTTCCATTTTTTGTGGAATGAATGATATATATATTTTTTAATGACTTATACAAGAATTGCATGGCATGTTCGT
>JABUQX010027465.1:10000-15000 GCA_015478945.1 Trachelipus rathkii | reverse complement strand
GGTGCCCCCCATTCTAGTCGTTCTCATTTATTTACTTTATATGCTGCTTATCCGGGAATGCCAGCTGATACATCATTCCCGATATATTACTTATTGCGATCCACTACCTCCAAAGATGCATGAGAAAAGAACCATTATTCTTAGCGATGCACTTGAAAAACCTTTAGGAGTTGAAGACCCCAGTCACATTGATGAGAAGTGGATCCCTTCTCGTTCAAGCTACTTCCTGAAATCATAGTTCCATCTTGTCATCCTTAACGTCTCTCAGAAACTTCCCTCTTATTTCCACTCCTGATGAAATAAGAAACATATCCAAAGGCACCATTTATTCTTTAAAAAAAAAAAACAAAACAAAAAAAACGAAGATATCGCTGCCATTTTAAGAAATCTCCAGCAGAAGAAATTTCCCGTTACAAACGTTTATAGATTTCCCCCTCGTCGGGACTCTCCTGATTTCCCGAATCCTCATTTACTGTTAACCTTTAGTATCCCTTATCCACATTCAAAAGGGAAAATAAGGTTTACAAGCTACAATGTTCATACTTTTATTCCCAGACCCAGACGTTGTTTTAAATGCCAAAGGTTTGGTCATCCCCGAAAATACTGTAGGGACCGCATGATATATGCCCAGTCTGCGGAGAAGAATTTCACATTCCATGTGAAAACACACCACGCTGCAAAAACTATGAAGGACCCCACAGTGCCTCTTTCCTTAAATTAAGTGCCCGTCTTACCTGTTTGAACAGGAGGTTTTGGGGTTATGTACCATACCAAAATTGAACAGAAGAGACGCCATATACCAGCTCAAAAACAAAGGCAATCTTATGCTACAATTACAGCAGGTCCAGAAAGCTAAGAAGATGAGTATGAAAAGCTTCTAGATATTGAAGAGCTTAGTCGAATGCGTCGACTGGTTCAAGAAAAAGGTCAAGGACCTTCCTCATCCTTGTACACAATATTCCATAACTTTAAACAAAATTTCTTTTCTGCACTGAAAGAAGCTGAAAAAATTGATATAACTTCGAAGCTTAAATTAGAAGAGGCCATCAAAAAGTATCCAGACATTGTACAAGAAGCTGCAATTGCTGTTACTGCTCTACCTCTTAACCCAAGTTAGCGTTGAACGGCTTTTTCTGCTCTTCGCATTATAAAATCAGAACTAAGAGGAAAAATGAAGTAGGACCTGGCAGATGCTAATTCTATTTTTAAGAAACTATTCATTCAATGAGTAGATGACACTAGATATAAAAGTATGTGACTATGTAATATTTAAACTTATATATATATATATATATATATATATATGTTTATTAAATTATTAGTAAGCTTATATATATATATATATATATTATATATTATATTATATATATATATATTATATATATATATATAATATATTATATATATTTATATATATATATATATAATATACTTGTATATATATATTAATATTATATATAATTATATATATAATATATAATTATTATATATATATATATATTAATATATATATTATATATATAATATATATATATATATATATTATAGCATGAGCCGACGCGCCCTTGGCTGCATTATGCACTTTGTTGTGCACTTTGGAAAATGCGGAAATAGTCGTTCTCTGTGTTTTCGCGCATAGAACGTTTTTCTAATCACGCCAAGCATGAACGGCGTTTCTCCGATCAAGTTACAATAATTAAAGTTAATTAACAATTAATCAGCAAAGAATTGCTGCTCAATCAATTCTAACTACCAAGGAACAGGGGTCCAAGTCCCTACTGATGTAAATAGCAAGCTGTTAAAATAAAGAGGAATAAAAACGAAGAGCTTTCAAACACTCCCAAAACTTCATAATAGACTTCCTTTCTCTCACAAGTCTATACTTGTGACCACCTCGGAGTGAAAGAAGGCCTGCCGAAAGTAGGCCCTGATCATCCAGCTTCTCGAGCCACATCTAAAGATCTTCAAGACCTAATCTTCCCGCATACCTACGACAGGACATACGCTTTTGCCTGAAATTTATATTTTTATTATGATTATAGTTTATTATTATTTACCAGTATTTAACAATTCTTTTTTTTTTTTTTTTTAACGTGTATACCTGCCTATATTTCGTGTTTGTTCTCTTTTATTTTTTTGCCAGCTGCTGCATCCCCAAGCCTGTTCCATTATCAACCAACCAGAAATCGGACCCCTGTTCCTTGCCAGAAATAAGGTATCACAAAAGGCAACGTAATATAATTATTATTATTATTATTATTATTATTATTATTATTATTATTATTATTATTATTATTATTATTATTATTATTATTATTATTATTATTATTATTATTATTATTATTATTATTATTATTATTATTATTATTATAGCCAATTTACTAAGTTTATTGGTTACTTGTGATTAGCGATTAAACCTTTTTAGTGCTTTTGTGTTTAAATTGGGATAAAACAGATATGAATAAGTACTTAAAGGGAAAAAGAATTGCAAATCGTGAAAGTCGTCGAAGTGCAACTCTTGAAATTATTGAGTGCGATGCTGCCTGTACTTCCCGTGAAAAAAAGCAGCCAAGATATCTTAGAACACCTATGACCCCATCTTATCAAGTACTTTGGGTCTGTCAAGAGCAAGAAGGAGTATATTGAGGGCAATAGAGTGATGTACAAGGGAAAGATTGAATGCTCCCAATGTAAAAAAACCTTCAGCTTTGACACTAAATCAACACATAGCTTGAAATCGCACTACTTGATTGTAAGTAACTTACACTGATACTTTTATTTGAATTTTATTTCTTTTTAATTTTAAAATTCAACCATTAAATATTTCACATATTTTATTTACATGAATAAGGAATTTAGTTTTGTAACTTTTTTTTTAGAAACATCCTTCTTTGCACAAGGAGCTGTGTACTGCAATTGAAGGAGTGAGACATCCAGCAAAAAGCGTCAGACCATCATTCTCCAGCCTATGTCGAAAATATTCAAACAGAAGAGAGCTCTTGAGTTGCTTTACAAGTAAGTGTTTTATTTTAAGTACAGGTTAACTATAAGTGGTGTCACAACTAATAGGTTAAAAAACTAACAGAATATAGTCCATGCAAAAATTTTCGAATTTGAAATACCAAGTTTTATTTGTCATTAATATCATTTCTCATCAAATATTTTTGTTTCTAGATTTCTGCTACATGACATTGGGCCTATTCACATTGTGGAGTCTGAGTTCTTTGCCGAGTTCCTGTCCTACCTGAACTCTGATTTCCACCTCCCCTCCAGAAGAAAAGTGATGAGGGATCTTGATTTCATATGTAAAATAGGGAAGGCTGATTTAACCAACATTATCAATAAGGTCAGTTATGTGGCCACAACCGCAGACAGCTGGACTGGGAACAACAGGAGTTTTCTGGGCATGACGCTCATTAATTCAGATCTCAGGCCCGGACTGGCTCCTTTGGGGGCCCTCGGCTAAAGATTGAAAAGGGGCCCCTTACCGGGGAATTTAGAGGGAATAGATTATTGGAATATGTAATGTTTGAAAATTAGGCTTGCATGCTTAAAAAGCACATTTACATATTTTGTCACTTGGGGAAATAGTTGAGGAAAAAAGTAAGCTATTTTTGATGTAGTTTACTTTCACAATAAATATTTATATAATTTTTATATACCGTACCTAATTTGATCCCTGCTAGAAAAAATAAGTATACTAATTAATTACGAGTGGACTTAAAAATGAGATTGAGTAATATTTTTAGTTTTAGGAAGCCAAATCACATTGTTGAAGCTATAATAGTCTAAATCCTACTGTAATACCTCAGTAAATATTAAAAACGGACACATGTCACATCGGTAATGAAAAACCAAGCATTTTGAAAAGAAAAACAGTCCTCTTTAATTGTGATTTAATTGTTACAAATAATAGAATATATTTTATAACAAAAAGAAAAATTGCTCTACAATACCTTGGTACAGAGTACAGACACAGCAAACTAAGAAAGGTTATGTGATAGTGAAAGATTATATACTAACCTAACAGCTTTTTGGCCAGTTCTTCACTGGTACTGGCTACTTCATCTATAATAGCATCTTTATCCAAGTTATAAAACTAGTCTCTTTCTACAATCATGAAAAGAAGATTAGACATAAGGTCAGGGCTTAAAGTAGATCTAAGTCGATTCTTAAGTATTTTAAGTTTGATAAATACCCTTTCACAGGTGATTTGTGTACAAGGTATGGTTAGTACAAACTTGTAAGCTACATATAGGTTGGTAAACAATCTAGATTCTGAGAGTTCAAAAACAACAAAAAAGGCGCATGATAAACACCGAAAACATTGTTTATTGTCAGAGCAGTACCATAATGATTTTCGTCTTCTTCAAATTCAGATTCTACATCACCAAATTCACAGATTTCTTCAGCTCTATTTAGATTGTCTTGTTTTCTTTTAATGTAAGTTTTTTCAGCCACTGTAAAACTTTCATACTAATCTGCAAACTGTTTCAGCTCTATCAATAACTGACTTCTTTCAACTTTACAAAGTTTAGAAATATTACAAAGAACTTCCGTAGGAAAACTATCAAGCATTACGATTTCATTAAATTTCTTTGGGTCTAACCAGGAACTATCTTCTAAAATTTCTTTGTTTGGACTAAATCTTTCTTCGATACTTGTCCTGGCACGATCTAAAACACTGACAAAGATCAATTTATAGTTTTGAGCAGTTGAGATTCCAGGAGCTTCATCTATTGATTTTTCACCAGGCATTACCTTTTTCTTTGAAGTTCTTTTTTCCTTGAAATCTAATTCTACTTCTACATCAATACTGTTATCTTCTAATTTGCTATTAATTGTACTTGCATAATATTTTGTTTTTGAATACAGAGCCTAAAAGTGTTTATCACTCCTTTTATCTCCTACTTGTTGAAGCAGCTTCTCTACCAAATTCCAGGCTGTAGAATAGTCAATGGTTTTATTTTGTAAATATTTTGAAATGAGAGATATAACAA
>JABUQX010027465.1:0-5000 GCA_015478945.1 Trachelipus rathkii | reverse complement strand
ACCATGACCAAACCATTCTCAAACCGTACTTTCATTTATTGCTCTATTTGTATTACTTTCTTCAATCACACAACGTCTCTAATACGTTTCATTCCTCATTTTATCGAATTCTTCTCACACCTAGCACACCCCTAAGATTTGCTCCATCTGAAAACACAATTAGAACTTAGAATCTATACCTCTTGATTCCGACCATAGTCTCACTATAATACATTAACACAGGTAACAACATACCCCATGTAAGACCTAGCCACTCAAGACATAAGCCCTATTCACATCCACCAAACAATTCATTTGCACACCCAGCCTTCCTGCACATTCACAACCTTTCCTACTACACTCTGAATCATTCGTTCCCTTTTCAATCAACATATATCCTAAAAATATTTAAACTCAAAAACTTGTTCCAGCTGCTCACCATCTAACAAGACTTTACACTGTGGAGCTGTTCCTCACTAACAAACATACCCTTTCTCTATCTACGGTTTTACTTTCAAACCCCTCCATTTTACACACCTGCCAAATCTATCTCTACAATGCTTTCAAACTCTCTTTAGATTCAACCACACAAAACCATCATCAGCAAATAAGTAGTAGGTAACCCTCCCACCTTCCATTCCCCATCATTCTAACCACCATTCTCCTGCAACCCCCAGCCTCTATTTCTTTCGTAACCGCATCTATATTAAAAAACCCCAAATGGGGCAAAATAACCAAGGAGACAGAACACATTCCTGCCCCCACTCCACTATTAATGTTAAAACATTAACTTTCGACTCCATTTATTCTTACATACCGCTTCCACTATCGCATCATACCTACATACTTTTGAGTTCCATTCGGAGCCTAACACCCGCTATCACTAACAACCTGCCACAGAGCTTCCCTATTAATTCCTATCATACGCCTGCTGCAAACCCATAAAACAATTATCCATACAATTTATTCTTCTTCTCAATCATCATTTTGTTTCAATGTAAAATTTGATCCCACAACATCGTTTACCCCTAAATTCTAAAGCGCACACCTTATCTTTCATGAATCCTCAGTCGCATTTCTATTCCACTCACGGCACTCTCTCGACCAAAGACATACAGCAGTGTATCTTCCATACAACATCAAGTTAATAACTAAATGTCCCCTCGATAAATTTCTACAAGAGCTACCGATTATATAAGGGTAATATTAAACTGTCATCCTCAGCCAATACCCTCTTGAACTAGTACCCTGCCATTAAATGCTTTGTTACACAAATTCCATAATCAATCACGATCTCTCCTCCGTTTCTTGATCATTTCACCAGTAATGTTCATCACTGTACCTGCCGATTTACTATTCACCTTTATCACTCTACCCATACGCCCTCCTTGCTAATAACCTCATCCCCAAAATACCTATTCTTCTTGCACTTCATCTTGAATTGCAAGCGAGTTTAAAACCTTTTGTGTTTTAAAACGTTTGTTAAAATTTCGTAATAAAGCTTTGGAGTCATTTTCTTGAACTTGTATCTTGATGGAATGAGTTTCTAAACTTTGTCAGTTGAAAGGTTTTTTCAAGACTTAAGTTTCTTTAAGTGCTGAGTATACCCTCCGTAACACTTCCTTATTATTCCACTCCACTTTTCGACCAAATTGCATAATACAAAGTGTCCTCATCACTCTCACAAATCTACCTTATGTTGCACATTCCTACCTCACCTCCTCTTGTTTTGCTCTTAAGTTGGGTATGAAATCTTACCAATTACATGGCTTGTTATCATAGTGGGTATGTGTGTTTTTGGTGCTATGGGTCACACTTCTCTTCTTCTCAGTCAACATCCAACATTTATTATACGGCAGTTTCTCCATTGCGATTCTCTGATGAATTTCCTGCAGGAGTTATCTTCAAACACTCAGATATATCAGGGATTGCGAGATGTAAGCTTTTGTGTTTCTCGTTTTTTAAAATTCGTGCCAAGCTTTGGGAGTCTATTTTCTTGAACTTGTTCTTGGATGGAATGAGTTTTCTAAAGTTTGTCATATTGAAAGGTTTTTTCAAACGTTTAAGTTTCTTTAAGTGCTGTAAGTATACCCTCCTTAACACTTCCTTATTATCCACTCCACTTTCGACCAAACTTGTATAATCAAGTTCCTCATCTCCAATCTCTTGTTGTTGCACTTCCTCCTCCTTCTCCTCTTTTTCTACATTCACCTCATGATCTTCGCCCATCCGTTGTTCATTATCATGCCGTTCTGGAGGGGCAGCAGCAATTTTGATGTTATCGATCATCACCATCACATCATCTTTAAAATGGATATTATCATCATCTACTCCTTCGTTCAGTATTTCAGGAATGTGTGCTGCTGTTTCTTCCACAATACTGTCATCATCTGGTATGGTTGACCCAAAGATTTCGTTTTTGCTTCAAGCTGGTATGAAAATCTTTACCCATATCACAGTGGGTATGATGTGTTTTGGTGTTGTGGGACACCAATTTTGCTTCTGCGTCAGTCCCATCCACATTCTTTTTGGCTGTTTCCATTGCGATTTTCTCATGAATTATCCTGGGAGTTATCTCAATACCCAGATAATCAGAATTGGAGTTAAGCTTTTGTGTTTCAAACGTTTTTAAAATTCGTGCCAAGCTTTGGGAGTCCATTTTCTTGAACTTGTTCTTGGATGGAATGAGTTTTCTAAAGTTTGTCATATTGAAAGGTTTTTTCAAACGTTTAAGTTTCTTTAAGTGCTGTAAGTATACCCTCCTTAACATTTCCTTATTATCCAATCCACTTTCGACCAAACTTGCATAATCAAGTTCCTCATCTTCAATCTCTCGAGTTGTATGGCACTTGCCTCCTCCTCATCTTCTTCTTCACATTACCTCATGATCTTCGCCCATCTGTTGTCATCATCATTGCCGTTCTGGAGGGTCGAGCAATTTTGAATGTTCATCGATGCATCACCCTCACATCAATCTTTAAAATGTGATATTCAACTCACTACTCTCCTATTCGTTCAGTTATTCAGGAACGTTCTCTCTCGCTTCTTCCGCAAAGTCTGTCATCATCTGCGTAATGCTGTGACCTCAAAGATTTCGTTGTGTTTGGCTTAATAGTTGGTATGCTAAAATTATTTTAACTTCATACCACTGGGTACAATTAGTACTTAAGTAAATGGGTGAAAAAGATCCTCGATGGTGTGTTTTTACAGTGCTGCTGGGTCCACCGAATGTTTGGCTGTTTTGCCGTCAGTACATTCTTTAGAGTTTTTTCTATCAGGTATTCTAATTGGCGATTTTCTTATGGATCATCCTGAGGCGGATCTCCAATACCCGGATAAATCAGAATTAGATACATTGGATATTTTAACTTTTTAAACTTTGATCTGTATGGAGAAAGAGGATCTCGTATTCTTAGCTTATGGTGTTGGATAAGCAGAGAAGAGTCTCAGGACAGACACTTCCTCACCATCCGGTAATTGTATTATATGAACTGGGAATCCGAAATGTCAACATCTGAATAGAAAAAAAAGACAACAAATTTGGGGTAGTGTCATGGCAATGACAAATATAATAAAAAAAAAACTTCTACCACTTAACATTGAAACGTTATGGGTACTTACCCTCTCGATTAGTCAAAACAAACAGGCAAGTAGACACCTTTCTTCCACATCTCGTTCGCTATCAGAGGGCTGGAGTTAAGTTCTTAGCTGTCTGTTAGCTCATACGAGTAGGGCAAGCACTGGAAAATATAATAATAATAATAACAAATAATTATTATTATCCAAAATTAATGAATAATAATAATAATAATAATTAAATAATAATACATTTAATTAAATAATAATAATAATAATATAATATGATAATAATAATAAATAAAATAATGAGATACATAATAATTAATAATAATAATAATAATCAATATAATAATGAATATAATAAATAGAATCAATAATAATGAAGTAATATAATTAATATAATAATAATAATAATAATAATAATATAAAATAATAATACATGTGAATAATATAAATAATTAATACATAATAATAATAATAAATAACTTTAATAATAAAATAATAATAATAATAATATAATAATGTACATAATAATAATAAGTAATTAATAATAATATATAATTAATAATAATAATGAATAATTATAATATAATTATTAATAATTATATAATAATAACTTAATAATAATAATAATTAATTAATAAAATAAATTAATAATAATAATAATTTGTGAATAATTAATAATAATAATAATTAATAAAATAATTGCCATAAAAAACATAATTTTATCGAAAGAGATATTTTAGCTTGTTTCTTACCGAAATCAATGCCTTATTTCCACTTCAGGAGGAGAAGTGAGTGCCGTGAAGTAGTAGTAGCGCTGTCTAGCTGTGAAAGAGTGGTCGAGGAGGTCTCCAAAGATGTTGAAGCGTGCAACTCCAACGGAGGGAGGAACACTTTCGCACCCTCTTTCTCTTAACAAGGCCTGAAAATATGAAAAAGGGGCAAAGATGATTGTTAAAAAACTAAGAAAATAATAGATTACACAAATTATAATAAGATTCAAGCGAGAATGATTTGAGCAGGCAGCTGGCACAGCTTATTACATACGCGATAAAAACCAATACCACTTTGGTTGCGTTGCCGTGGTCATTGAACCCATTTGCTTGACAGAAGGATAGTAGTCGAGAAGACAGAAGCGGAGCGGAAAGTTTAACAAAAATTGAAGGGTGATTGGACAGGCTCATGAGGGACGGAATCGCCACCACCTTGGATCTCCGATGACCCAAGGGATGAGTAAAGTTCTCCCCATCGGAAGATGTATGCAGCTCTTATGATATATATGATCATATTATAGACTAACTTTATTACAAATAGATATAATTATAATATATCTAATATAACACATTATATAGATGATAATTATATAGTTATAATATTATTTTAAAAAGTTAATTAGGTAACTGAAATAGTATTATATACATATATCGTATATAATATGA
>JABUQX010027464.1:0-27475 GCA_015478945.1 Trachelipus rathkii | reverse complement strand
AAAAGGAGAGAGATAACATGGCATCGAGAGCAACTTAAAATTATAAGACAGGATCGAGGTGGAGTGGCGACAGACAGAACTATCGTTCGCAGTAGCAGTGAGCCGAGAGAAGTGCCACGTGCTTTAAGTGTCAAGAAGGAGAGGGCATCTCTCAAGGGATTGTCGAGCCCCCCTTATTTCAACAATGCGTAACTAGGGAAAAGCCAATTAGGAAGAACAGAAAATGGAAGAAACAGAAGAGCACGGGACGTCCGAGAGATCTCTGATAAGGCAAACGAAGCCTGAACTACTGCAGGTGAGAGCCGAAGCTTCCTTGAATGAGTATATGAAAGAAGACGAAACGTCAACCCTACCTTAAACGTATGGGACGGTGAAATGGCTTTAAGTCAAACCTCCGAGATACATGGTATGGTAACGTAGTGGTTGTGGCGAGAAAAGTTATTGTTGCTGAAAAAGGGTGTTATGTTGGATAACAAGCGAGGGTGGAAGAAATAACGGTTTGTTGCGGTACGGTGATCGAAGCTCGCTGCAAATAATCGATGTGATACCGCGTATTACGTAGGGAGACAACGCGGCAGTGTGTGCCGGAGGTTGTATGATGATGTGTAATCGGGAATGTCAAGGAGCATTGCCATAAGTCAGCGGCTAATCTTCACTTGGGAGTCGACCCGTGTGTCGAGGGGCGCTGTATAAGTAGAGGTCGGCTAAATTAGCAGCTGCTGGTCCCATCGTGAGAGCGGCTGAAGAAAGGTTCAATTAGAAGAAACCTAAACCAATACCATCATAAATTTGGAATGGCAAGTTGGAAGAGTTGAGTGAGTCTTACAGAGGGAACCGTCAGTGCCACAATCGTTTGACATCAGTTATAAAGATGTCGCGCCAACCATGGACCATCACTAAATGTGATGACTGGGTGCAAATATGTTCACCTGAAATGGAGAATGTTACAGGAAAGATGTAGTTGATCGCCCTAAAGATCTATTAATAGATGTTGAAGAAGACACGAGAATGATAGATGTTCAAGAAACATCGATGGTAGAGAGCACGAAGTGGTCTGATAAAACAGATCGTGCGGATGAAGATGGTGAGAGGTGACATAGATAGTCACACGCAAGAGTTCTGGAGAAAAGGGTGTTGTTGCTGTGGGTGAAGGGGATATAACCCATGGTGATGAGGTAAGAACTAATCAACGAGCGGAAGACTTTTAAAAGTAAACAGAAAATGCGATGTTCAAAAGAAGGGGAATTAAAGAGTGTAGCTGTAAAGGAAGTTTTGCGACAGGTTTGCGGAAACGCAGGGAGAAGTTGAAGAGTCATCCGCCTCAGTAATTATTACTGGGGTGCAGTCAGAAATTCAATGGCGTTTCAGGATTAAAGTTGGGAAAACAAGGGAAGAGCAGGGCTCGCTGAACTGTTCAGTGCGAGAGAGAGAGGCCACTACACTACTTCGGATAAAGAGAAGTGAGAGGAGAGCCGAGAGACCTTGTGCGATTGAAAAGTGGTATAGTCGGTGCAATGTTGTAAACACGGCACAATGCAGGTTTGAAAACGGTGGTAGTTAGAGAAGATCATCGGCAGTAGGAAAAAGGTTGGATAATACAAAGAAGTTATAGTGCAGAGAGGGTAAGAGAACACACTGCAGGAGGAGTAAAGGAAGCATGTCAGGAGAAAAGGAAAGATGTGAAACTGATTGTAGAAGTGAGGAGTGTGATGATGATGAGAAGTCTCACATGAAGAGAGTCACCGCATGGTGAAATTATTGTTTGCAAGGAAGATGAGAGAAGTTGGCAGAAAGGGAGAAGAGTGTCAAAAGAGACACAGAAACACAAAGAAATGTGTGATACTATGGAAGAAGTTAGAGAGAAAAGGAGATAACGAAGAAAGAAGAGGGTGTAGGTCTGGAGGAAAGGGGGTAAGAAGAATACTAGTAGTTGTATGTCAAAGGAGAATGCCAGCAAAGATGGTCACAACGAAAATAAAAGATGAAAGAAACGAAGCTGATTATTTTGTTGAAAATAGATTTAAATATTTTGTGACCCGGCGCAAACACCCGACTACTCTTGTGACTGTTCTTCGAAGGAAAATTCAAGTTTGCCCTAATCACATTAGTGGGTGAGATAATGTCGTCAATGACCATTTAAGCATGTCATATGCCGACAACACATCTGGTCCATTATCAGAAGTCTCTACAGAAGAAGGAGCACTGAGTAAATGAGACAAATGTTTTAATCACGTGTACATAAAGCAAAATGTACCAATTTGCTTCAAAAAGGGTGGGACAAAGATGTAATGCAATTATACATCGTAATAATATAACATTGGCTTCATTTATGTATGTAAAGTATGGCCAACATTGCCATTTGCATTTCTTTCATTTGTCTATAATATACGGGTGTATATTGTAAGGCGGCTCGTTCGAAATTTTGTAAAGTATGGTGGTAATTCATGAGTAAGACAGCCAATGAAAACCTGTGTTTCTCGAGACTTACTTTTGAAAAAGCAATTTTGATTGATGTCACTTCACATTTTAGGATAATAATAATAATACTATTTATTATTATTATTATTAATTTATAACTGTTAAAAGGATACTACGCATTTAGTTATTATGTAATTGTTTGTTATAGTATGATATGATACAATATATTTACAAACTAATTTGATGCTTATATACATGTGAAGCTTCATTTTGTATAAATGCATTTGGCTTTTATGTTTTCGATTTAGAAGAAAATATATGTGATTTCTTGTGAACCAGAAGTTCAAAACTGTACAGAAATACAATTTTTCGGTCTTGCTAAATGTTTAATATGCATTTGTTTTTCCTCTAAAATAACTAATAAGTGGATTACATCATTTTTTATTATTTTAGTGTGCATAGTCTTGGATGGTTAAGCGTAAACTGATTGACGAAGATTTGTATTAAAATATGGTAAAGTGAAAATATTTGATATCTTTTTGCTTTCATTCGTTGCCAATCAAAGTGCTTACAGTTGGTATGCGCTTGTCGCCTATCAATGATCAATTTTAATTATTTTTTTTAGTGTGCATATTTCTTGTATTCGTGGATATTTTTATTTTATTTTCTTGTAAAGTAATTGTAGTAATGTTTCTAAATGTAAAATGGTGTTTAATATTCAATGTGGAAATATCGTGGCTTATTTTCCTTGTAAAGCTATTGGTGTTTTAATGCTGTGTTTTAAATATAATTGTGTTTTTATTTGTAATTTCGCATTGCTATTTCTAAAGCATCGTCTGTGAAAGCGATTTTGCAAATGCATTGTGTCTGCGGTGTTACTATATATCACTAGCAGGTAAGGGTATTTATCATTGAAGTGTATTTATTTTAATTTGGTAAAGATTCTTTTGTGTTAACAAATATAAAGTGTTTAACGATTAAAATTTTATTGTTTTATACACGTAAAATTGCCAAAGTCACATTTTGTTTATTTGAAATTAAGATTTGTTATATAACTAGTTGGCAACTCTTTGCTTTAAGACGTCAGCTGTTATTTGATCAGCTGGTTTTGCATTCATTTGGTCACCCACTGACAAATCGATGTTTTAAGTAATTTCTAAAAAAAAATTAATTTGAGGCAAAATATTTTATGATCTTTTGTCAATTTAATTGGTCTGATATTATTTTTTTGTTAGTATATTTTGCCTTATTTATACTAAATCGTTGAAAACATCAGATATATATATATATTGTTTATATATTATATTATTGGCAAGAGATTTATATAAATTTTAGGTGAACGCATTTAGTGTTGATATTTTGATTTAATTTTTTTTGAGAGCATAATATTTAATATTTTATATCTATATATATAATATAATATATATATATATATTATATATATATATATATATATATATATATATATATATATATTATATATATATATATATATATAATTATATAATATATATATAGTAATCTAATATATACTTGGTAGTTAATATTTTGGTTCTATATTTGCGGCTGCGCCATGTAAACGGATACCTACGGACATCCGGCTACATATTCATGGATTTATAAACCTGTAGATATTGTTTGAAGTCATAATATATATATATTATAAATAATATAATATATATATATATATTTATATAATATTATATATATAATAATATATAATATTATATTATATATTATGTATATATATATAATATATATATTATATATGATTATAGATAGGTATATAATATCGCTGATATATGGTACTGGAAGATTCTATATGTGCGTGGTATTAATGGCGTAATATGCCACGAAATTCGGTACATGTTCTGGACTTAAATAAAATCTGTTGGTAAGACAGTCAATTTATTATTTTTTTATTAGAAAATAGCTTTCTAAAATTACTGTATGCTTTTTCTTGAGTATGTTCCAAACGTGTTTTATTTTTCATTTATATTCAATATAATCTTCTTAATATTTGTGTTTAAAGTCTTAAATGACGTGGTTTCGTGATTGGCCATGATTGATCACAAAAGGGGTTCATTCTCTGATAAGAAAAGTATTGACTGAACTGTTTCACATAAGACAAAGAACTCGGCCAAACCGTTGTTCCACTTGAAGGGTCTCTAAAAGGATAAGTTGGTGAGTTGTAAGTATTGAGTTGCACTGCAATATTGCTACAGGCCGATAGCTCACTTAACAGAGGCTTGGATACTGTTACAATACAGGTTTGGGAAATCTAATTAGGTGTTAGTTGATTGATGCACGATGGGGCCATGGCCAAGGATTTGTTCATCAGTTCGAAGTGTAAGTTATGACAGATAATTTAAAATGTCTTTTTAACCAATCACCCTACAGTGTTTTCACCTTGGACTTGCTCATACGTGATTTCTTCGGACGAGGATAATTTTTCGTGTGCTATTCCGCACTTTGCCGTTTGGTTCAGGATCGTACTTAAAAAACCCATGATTATAACTTTATAACTTTATTCAAAAAATTGTCCTCCATTTTGAGTCTTTCAAGTAAAATCCTTGACAAATTTTGACCTGTTTGCTTTCTGTTCAACAGACAAGTCTTTCGCACTAGTTTTGCACAATATTTTCGCGATGTGCAAATGGTTTCATTAACAGATTCTATTAAACTGAATTTTTTCCAACCAGTTTTCTTCAATGCAAACTCACTCTGCCAGCTGAACCGGCGTCTCTCTCCATCACAGCTCTACAACTTCCACATTTTTCATCGTTCGTTGATGAGAGTGGTCTTTCACAACGAAGGTCGTCTTCAACATTTTCTCGGCCCTCTTTGAAAGCTTTGTGCCACTTAAAAGCCATAGTTCTCGATAGAGTTTAAAGAAGCAAATATCTCAGTGGAAGACTTGTTATGTTTCACAGAACAGAAATTTGAATAGGTACCGCTGTCGATATTTTAACCTGCATCGCCAAAACGTAACGAGGAAGAAAACATGCCCATACACAAAAAAAAAATGTAGTGCAAAAACGTAACGAGGTTAGAAACACACGCCCATACACAGATGTAGTGCAAGACTGACCTTATAAATCTGGTTTAAAACTGGTATGGATATGTAGCCTAGGTAACTAGCTACCCACTCGTATACGTCACGGAGGAGCTACATAACTCAGTCGTTCATGGGATATTCAGTAAACTTACTTTTGAGACAGAGGAGTATATCTTCATCTATCTCCTATCCCCAGATTTTTAAGAAAAAAGGGAATCGAAGAACCAGCCACCTTCCCGCGAACCTAATCTTATATGGTTCGCCCATTCCTGTAACTTCACAGGTCAAATTTCTATGACTCATTCTAGATGACACTTAACATATGCACCGCATATTAAACTCCTGAAAACGACCTGTTCATCGCGCGATTGACCTATTACACCACTCAAGCTCAAAATCTTGGCGTGTGATCGAAACGTCCTTTTACGGTCGCCTGCTACTCGGCCCTAATCCGATCGAAGCTGGACTATGGCCAGGCATCCTAACTCTACTACACCTGTTAGACCCCATCCAAAATGAGGCAATCCGTATCTCCATTGGAGCCTTTCGATCGTCCCCCCGGGTGACTCTTGAAGTTGAATCCAACGTCATGCCACTCTCTCTCCGAAGGGAATACATCATGTGCACAGGTTATCTTCGCTTTCAAACCCCAAATCACCGTCTGCTCTGACACCGATTTTGCGGGATATACCTCAGAATCCTAATTACAGCGGAAACAAAAAAATAGAAGAACATGAAGAAAGTCGAACAGAAAGCCCCCCTTTACCCGGCCCCTTAACACCCTTAAGTGAGAAGTCCAGTTAGAAAATTCCACCCTAGGGTTTCAGGAGACTGCGAAGACTCTCACTATGGTATCTCATCAATGTGGGGTTCATTCTCTAGGCAGCCCACAACATACCCCCACACAAACCTACGCCATTTCACTCCTGTTATACACTTTCCTTCTCGCCTCTACCGAAGACTCAATTCCTCTCTTAGGCATTCCTTTAATATACTCATCCCTTTTAACTTCGGTCTCTCCACTGCTGATTCCCGAGACACTCACCACTATTACATCCGCTTACCACCAAACGACTTTCATCATCCTTTCCATATGACTAAACCATCTCAAAAAAGTCCTCGTTAATTCTCTCATTTACGCTTTCTTTCACAAAACAAAACTCCCTATTCCGCGTTCATTCCTTATTTTATCAATCTTCTCACACCTAACACGCCTAAGATTGTCCATCCTGGACATACCTTAGAATCTATTCCTTTTATTTCCAGACCATGAGTTATGACTACTATTCATTAACATCAGGTACACATAACTTCATGAAAATTCCTAGCGCATTCAAACTAGTTTCGATTAACATCCACTCAAGAATTTACTTGCCCCACCACTTTCTACAATTTACATGACTTTGCTACTTAGATACTTGTTTCAGTTGCTCACATCCAACATAACTTTACACCGCGGATTCCTCTCACTCACTACCATTTCCTTATTCTTATCTTCCATTCACTTCAACCCTCCTTTTACACATCCTGCCAAACCCCTCTACGCAATCCTCTCAACTCTCTTTCAGCTTCCGCGCACACAAAACAAGATCATGCCAACATACATAACAGGGCCACCCTCCTCTCTCTGCCATTCTCCATCATTCTAACCATTCCCTGCCACCCTACCTCTAAATTCTTTCATAACCACATCCATATACAAATTAAATAACCAAGGAGAAATAACATCCTTGCCTCATCCGCTATTAAATATTAAACCAATCACTTTCAACTCAGTTTATATTTACACACTTCACTGATCGTCATACATATTTGATTCCGATTTAAACAGCTTACCACCCACAACCTATATCACTACACCTGCCATAAAGCTTCCACTATTAACTCTATCATACCCCCGTTAGAAATCCATAAAACCTAAATACAATTTACCTCTTTTTCTACTCTCGTTTTCTCAATGCTTTGTTTCGATTGTAAAAATTTATCGCATTTATACTCTCCTCACTTCTAAATGCACCTTGTTACTCACCAAACAGTCCTTCAGTCACTCGGACGTACTTTTATGACCAAGAATAAAGCATATATCTTCCCTACGAGACTCGATAAACTAATTCCCACAGTTCCCCTTATCCCCCTTACCCCTCTTTACTGATCTCTTCCTATCCCTCAAACTTACCGCCTGTCCATAAACGTTTTTGTTTACAGTTATCCTCCGCTTCAAAACCCAATACTGTGCCTGACACCGCGGAATTTTTGGGGCCGGGGGGATATTACCTGCAGACATCTTAATTAAAAGTGGAACAGGAAAATAGAAAAAACATGAAAACAAGGTGAAAAGAAGCCCCCCCCCTTTATCGTCTCCTTTCTTTAACACCCAGTGAGAACTCGCCGCAGTTAGAAAATTCCACCCTAGGGTTTTCAAGAGACTGCGAAAGACTCTTACTATGGTATCCTCGTCAATGTGGGGTTCATTCCCTAGGCAAGCCCACAACAAACCCACACAAACTACGGCCATTCATCCTGTTATACATCTTTTCTTCTCGCTCTTACCAAACTCCACATTCCTTTG
This sequence comes from Trachelipus rathkii, assembly GCA_015478945.1. Lineage (NCBI taxonomy): Eukaryota > Metazoa > Arthropoda > Malacostraca > Isopoda > Trachelipodidae > Trachelipus > Trachelipus rathkii. Next base: position 19,430 of record JABUQX010027464.1, on the reverse strand, counting down.
CCTTCAAGGCATTCTTTAATAAACTCAATTCCACACTTTTTCCTTCGGTCTCCCAGCATGCGATTCCCACACACTTCCACACTATATTTCACCAACCAATGTGACTTTCATCCATCCTTATCGCATATGGACCAAACGCATGATCAATGTTCTTAATTAATTCTCTCAATATTTGACGCTTTTCTTCACAAAACACAACTCCCCTAATGCGTTCATTCCTTAATTTTATCAATCTCTTCTCAGCCTAACACGCCTGAAATGATGACCCTATTCAAACTTCATTATTCAACTTTAAGAAGAGGTGAAATCCGCACGGAGCTAGATCTGGCTGTATGGAGGATGTGGAAAGTACTTTGAATGTTTTATCTTCGCCATAAATTCTATAATTGAAAGCGCAATGTAGATTGGAGAGTTACGTGGTGCAGCACCCAATCGTTCTTGCAATGTCTGTTCTGATTCGATGTCGTTTTCGATGTCGTTCCAAGACATCTTTGTAAAAGACGTGATTAACTGTCTGTCCTGAAGGTACAAAGTCCTTGTGCACAACACCACGGTGTCGAAAAAAACAGTAATCAGTGTTTTCACCTTCGACTTGGCTTATACGTCCCTTCTTCGGACGAGGAGAAATTTTTTCGTGTGCCATTCCCTCACTTTGCTGTTTGGTTTCATGATCGTACTCACCAACCCATGATTCATCACCGTGTTATAGACTTTAATCAAAAAATTGTCTCCTTTCGAGTCTTTCAAATTAAATCTTGATTCAATCACCATTTCGCCTCCATTCTTTATCATTTCACCAGTGATTCCATCTATGCCTGCTGAAGATTTAACATTCTTCAACGTTTCTCAATCTACCTCCTCCTTAAATTACTAATCCCCAAAATACGTATTTCTTTTTGCACCGTCAAACCCGCACACATTCCCTATCACTTCTCATTACTGCAATGTTATGCAGATTTTTCGAAGTGTTACCCTCCCACTCATATATATAAAGATACGAAGCATCAGCCTATCATATGAAATATAGGGATTCTCCTTACTCTCATTCTTAACTTTTCGCGCTTCCTTCCTGAAAAGCTTTCATTATGGTATAATAAATTTTTTGTTTCTATTAATGTATTTGTGTATATAATATATATATATATATATATTATATATATATCATATTAAGTATATATATATATATAGTATTATATTTAGATCGTTATTAAACGATCTTATAAAATAGTTTTAGAGATTATTATATATATAATAATATTATATATGATTTTTTTTTTGTTTTTTTGTATTTTATATTTGTTTATACAAAAAGCCCCCGGTAGCTCAGTGGTACAGCACTCGCCAAACAAAGAGAGGGTCCCAAGGTTCGGAACTGGTCGGGTTGGGAGAACATGATCTTTTCTCTTCCTTATGATTAGCTTCGTCCTACTCGGAACGTAAAAATGGTAACCTAAGAGCCGTTCCTAGATTAGGGCTCTCTGCTGCCCGTGATGCGTGGTGTTTATCTTCTGTAAAAAAAAAAATACTTCATAAGCACTATAATAAGTACTTTTTTTGAGTCAATGTACAGGACCCACCTCGGCTCACAGAGAAGCGGTCACAACGGGTTGACATAAACAACTCCATGGGTGGGTTCTGGCTTATATATATTTTAAATGTTAAAGAAAATTTGGATGGCAAAATGAATATTCAGTCGAAAAGAAATAAAAAACTAAATAAAAAAAAATTTCCTTACATTATAAATAAGTCTATATTACATAATCAAAATCAAAATTATTGTAAAGAAATAAAATATTCAACTCTTGAAGATACAAGAAATAGAGTTACTGCTAAAGTGGAGATTCGTAAGTTACGGGAATAACCTTTAAGAAGATGTTATGGACCATAAAGTAGGAAAATGACGACGCCGAATGGGGTCCAGTTGGGGACAATCAATGAAGATACTGTCAACAGATTGAGGGGTATTGCGACGGCAAAATTTGCAGATGGGGGGGGAGAGCCCCGTAACATATAGTGGCTGAGAGTGATATTGGTGTGGCCAATACGGAAGGGTGCAAGTATCACCTCGTGTAAGCGCTTTCGTCGTGAGAGGAAGACCCCCACCAATGATCGGCCTTTATATTTCTAAGTAACGCCCCTTGTTGGAAACTTTGTTGCCAGAACTCTTACAATAAGATTCGAAAACCTTGTCGGAGAGCAGGATAGTAATCAGTTGATGGAGGCGGCCTTGTCGAATGTCATCCGGGAGGTACCTGGAACAGCTCCGAAAAGAGGAGGTGGCCATTTTGGCCTCTCTATCGCCGATTTCATTGCCAGTTACCCCTACATGAGAGGGGTCCAAGCATAGTACTGAATTCGTTTCTTACGGGAGTGAGGAGCCGAAAAAATTGTTGTAAAAGCGGTGGATACCACTGTTTTTTTAGAATAAGGGATTTTAAGCGCCTGGAGCGCGCTGAGCGAATCTGAATAAATGACATAAGAGTGGTCTTGGTTAAGGAATAGAATTCGAGAAAGGGCACGAGAAAGGGCAGTCATTATAGCCATTAATTCTGCGGTAAAAATTGAAGCATGAGGGGGGGGGGAGGGTATTGGCAGGGTTGCGGTCCATGAAAGATAGCAGACGCACCCACACTATCCCTTGTTTTAGAAGACGTCAGTAAACACGAGTAATTCAAACGTGAACTGCAAGAATGAGATAGGAATGAAGACTTTAACAAGGCAGCAGAGGTGGCTAGATTTGGAAAGAGAATGCAGGACCAAGCAATGGTGGAGCACAAGTGAATAGCCAAAGCCGTATACTTACGTCGTAAAGAAGAAAAGGCAGACACCTTTTGCAAAAGGATGTTAAGCAAATTAAGGATATTATATCAATTGTGTTTGCAATGGCCAGTAATTAGATTCTGAGGTATCTCCGAAAAATCGGTGTAGAGCAGACGGTATTGGGTTTGAAAGCGAAGATACACTTGTGCACATGAGTATTCCCTTCGAAAGAGAGAGTGGCATGACGTTGGATTTCACTTCAAGGCTCACCCGGGGAACATCAGATGGCTCCAGTGGAGATTACGGATCCGCTCGTTTTGGATAGGTTTACAGGTGTAGTAGAGATTGCAAGGGAGAGCCTGACATCATACATAACAGCCTAGTCAACTTCGACTCGGATTGAGGAGCGATCGGAGAAGACTAATAAGGGATTTTTCGGTCAGCACCCCAAGATTTTGAGGCGAGATGGCGTAATAGGTCAACCGCGCGTGATGAGATGACGAATTCGTATTCAGGAGTTTAATATGCGGTGCCATACTTAATGGTCAATTCTAGAATGAAGTCCTAGAATATTTGGACCTGTGTGAAGTTACAGGAATGGGCGAACCATATAAGAGGTTGAGGTGTTCGCGGTGAAAGTGGTAAGGTTCTTCGGATTCCCTTTTTTTTTACAAAGTACTTGCTGAGATTTGGAAGTCGAGAAATGGAAGCCATGGGAGTTACCCCATTGTGAAATATTGCTCATAGCTAATTGAAGTTGGCCGTTTCGAGAAAAGGCAGCTGGTAACCGGGTTTATATGATACGCAGCAAGAGGTCATCAACAGAGAAGAGAAAATTGACCGGTCGACTGGGATAGAAGTATCATGTCATTAAATCCGAGAATGGCAAATAGTAATAACTTAGAACACTACCTGCGGAACGCCTTCATAAATCCAGAGTTAAGTGGCGTGACAGAATAGAAGAGCCAAGAACCTGAATGGATCTATATTGGACAGATAGGCATTATGAATAGGGAGTTGTCCACAGAAACCGAAGCGGAATGGAGTTTAAAGAGATCTCAGTTCTATACGTTTGTCATATAGCTTTTTTCAAGGTCAAAGAAGACACCAAGAGTACCATCCCACCAGTTGAGAAGGCTTCCCGGATGAAGAATAACAGTTTTAACAAGGAATCCGCGTTCGAACGAATTTTTGCAGAAACAAACTGAGGTTTGAAAAAGCTGGCGACCTCCAAAACAGGGAGAAAGCGGCCTGAAACCATTTTCTCCATTACTTTACGGGGAATGACAGATCAGCGAAATTGGTTTTTGGTTGTCTGCCAACTTCGGATCTTTCCCAGGTTGGGGATAGGAATTTCAAAAGCTGTAGTCCCAAATAGATGGAAAAGAAGATTTTATCCAGATTCTGCTATACAGATGCAGCAAAAAATGCTGATGTCGAGGGGTGAATATGACGAAGCATTATGTACGAAATCATGTCTGGGCCAAGGGTCGCCGTTTTGCAATTCGCCATTTAAGTTTGATACTCTGCAAGTGTAAAAAAGAAACGGTTATATGTAAAGATCTTCCCCTTTCCCTGTTGAGAAGTATTTCAGTCATGTAGTTTCAACGTTGAAAGTTTCAAGGATAGCGGAAAGAACTCGAGTGGCTAGCAAGAATTATAACCTAAATGCATGCTGCGACAGCAGCAGAAGCAGAGAACGTGTCGGTTATATCAGGCCCATAACGGAGGACTGTGCGTAAGTTGTTGGAGCGACGAGATATTTTCTGAGCAACTTTTCATACTAAAAGGAGAGTTGTGGAGCTAGTCGAAATATAAGTTCGAATATATTGTTTTCGTGTTTGGCGATTAATTCGCAGAAATCTCGCAGTAGTTGCTTTAAAAAAAATAATCATGTTGGGGTGGTACGGGTCTTTTTGTTTCTGTAGGTTTCTTCTTCTCTCGGTTAGCTTGTGCGCATTCTTGGGACCACCAAGGGGTAGCCAATTGAGTTTCGCTGGGATTTGGGAAAGGATTCTGCTAGAATGGGAATTTGAGGGTTAACACGCGGAGGCTGGGGCAGGATGCAATTGGAGGCGTAAGATTGACATTTGGGTAATTGTACGATATTTTCATTGAGCTTGGCGTATGGCATCTCTCCTGCTCAATTTATGTATGGTACATAACTCCAAAACCTCCTGTTCAAACAAGTAAGACGGACATTTGAAGGAAGAAGCACTGTGGGCGCCTCCACAGTTTTTACATTGTGGTGTATTTTCATAGGGAGTGTGAAATAATTCTCCGCAAACTGGGCATATGTCATCCGTCCAAGTATTTTCGGGGATGACCAAGCCGTTGACTACTGAAAGCAACGTCCTGGTCGAGGGATAAATGTGCGAACCCACGGTAACTTGTGAACCCTATTTCACCTTTGTAGGTGAATGAGGGGTATTAAAGTTCAGCAAGCGAGGATTTGGGGTGTCAGGTGAGTCCCGACTAGGGAGAATATCTATAAATGATTTGTAAATGGAAAATCTTTTCTGCTGGAGATTTCTCATAATGACAGCAGTATCTTCGTCCTTTCTGTTCAAAAGAATAAATAGTGCCTTTAGATGTTTCTTATTTCATCAGAAGTAGAAATAAGAGGGATGTATGCGAGAGACGTTAAGGATGACAAAATAGAAACTTAGATTCCTGTTAGCAGTTTGAACGAGAAGGGACCCATTTCTCATTAATATGCTGGAGGGTCTTCAACTCTCTAAAGCTTCTTCAAGTGCATCGCTTAAGAAGAATGGTTCTTCGTTCACCGCTACACGCACGCTAGTTGGAGGTATGTTATATATGGACTCGAATATTGTAAGTATATGGGAATGATTGTATCCGCTGGCATTCCCTGGAGGTGGGCTGCAGCGTATAGACTAAACGAATGAGAACGACTATGGCGGGGGGTACCTGCTGGTCTAGAAGTAGTAGGGACCGAGGTGGGGTCTGGTTGGGAACAGGCGGATGGTATTCATGTTGATGTTATCTACATTTCCTGGTCTCTTAGTAAGCGTTCTTTTCTTAATTAACTCTTCCATAAAAATATTAAAACAATGCACAATCTTCGTCTCCATGAATGAACAGTTATGACAATAAAACAAAAATGAAACATAAAAGTGAATAACAGGATGGGCTGGAAAGGCGTATATTTCTTAAGGAACGGAAAACATTCGTTTTCCCCTCATACGGAGTTACAAGCCAGAGACACAGCCAATCTGCATCAGTGACGCCACCCCGTAGGGTAGCTGTTGGATGTGGTCCTCAGAGATCCTCCCGGAACTCTACGGACGGTTTATCCCCGTGTACCAAACGGCACTTTATATCTTCCCGTAAAGCCCGAGATTATACACACAAAGTGCAGCCCCCTCAGTGGTTAGCCTTGGCTCGGGTTCCCTACAATTGGCGGCCCCGCTCAAAGATGAAGTTAAGGACCGGTTTTTCACTGTACCGCTCATCACGGGAAGAAGTGTGTGGTGAACTGAAAACCCATGAGGGAAGAGGCAACCGGATAGCCTAAGGGCTGTGACGGAAAAAAAGGGGAGGGCAACTCACATACAAAGACTTAAAGGGAGATGGTGGGAAAAAAAAAAAAAAGTTAGAAAACTGTGATAAAGAAAGGTGATTGAAAAACGTAAATTATATGATAAAATGAGGGGAAAGGATGAAGGTAGAAAGATAATGCATGTGACAAATGCTAATGCACGAATGCACAACAAATTCACAGACACGTGTTGGGGGGGACGGAGCGGACACGCATAAAGAACCCTCGGCATTGGTTCTCATCGCTAGGTCAATGAGAATCAATACCACCCTTCCGGGGATAATAATAATAATAATAATAATAATAATAAATAATATAATAATAAAATAATATAATAATAATAATATAATATAATAATAAAATAATAATAATAATAATAAAATAATAATAATAATAATAATAATAATATTTTACCAAGAAAAAAAATATTAGTTATCTATTATTATTATATTATTATTATTATTATTATTATTATTATTATTATTATTCCACGAAATTTACAACCCCCAATTGTATTTTACCCAGAGAGGCCATTGAATACATATTTCAAATCTTTAACAAAATAATAGATTTCGAGAAAAGTTACCAAGAAAAAATTGAAATATTTTAGTTGTCTCTTTTCTGGGCGAAGGGGTACAAGTTGATAACAGACATAGACTATACAACAGTGTTTAGCAATCATTTTTAGTGGTGCGTCATTATTTTCATTTTTCAAAACATTATCATAGGTCTTTTAGTGTTCAAAATTAAATACACTTAAATGTATAACATCTTTTTAGGAGATTATAATATATATAATATTAATATATATATAATATTATATTACAATATATTTAATATTAATTCAAAATCAACTATTAATTCCCTCCTGATTGTTAAAGAATTCAAAATGTTTATTCCCCCATTTTATTTAAGAAGCTTTTTTGATATAGTAATAGTATTTTAGTGCTGAGCTTATCAGTCAAATTCTACCATGGTTACAGGGGCTTGCCGACCACTCTTATAGTTTACCAAAGCAAAATGCAACCAAATTGGTTGAGAACCCCAGAATGGTAAAGGCCTATTCATCATTTTTCTTATTACCGAATAATCAATTAAGCATAAGATAAGAGATATTTAAGACACTACAAATCTTCATGTAACTATGTGACATATGTTAGTGATTTTGTTTAAATTTTTCTTTATCTTTCATTCTTCATCTTCCCCATGGATCCCCACAGATCGGGAGTGGGATGTGCAACATACACCGGAAACAATAGCTAGGTTGAAGAACATGACCTAAGTCAAAAAGAAAGCCCCAAGACCAGCCCCTAGTACACTTAAGTGCGCCCCCCTTCCCCCTGTGGTATCTCGTTAATATAAAGGTTCACCCCCCCCCTCGCCAGGCCCACAACCATGCTCCCTCACAAAACCACGCCGTTATCTATCATGCACCATTCACATTCTATTCCTTCAGAACCTCTTTACTGGCTCAACAGCCCACTCTCTCAGGTCTCCCAAGACGGTCGATTCCCAACAACTCACCACCTGTACATCCGCTTAACCAACCGACTATCATCCATCCTTTCTATATGACCAAACCATCTTAATACACTCTCATTTATTTTTTTATTCACTTTTTTTCACACCACACAGCTCCTTAACACGATCATTTCTCATTTTATAAATTTTTTTCACACCAACTACGCCCTTAAGATAATCCATCTGAACAGACTGCATCTTAAATCTATACCTCTTTTCCACATCATAGTTTCACTACTATGCATTAACACCAGTAGCAACATACCGTCACGCACAAACTCTAGCACACTTAAAACTAAGTCCAGTTGTATTCACCGAAGATTTATTTGCACCAGCCAACCTTCCTATCAAAACACAAATTTAATTCTACATTTATTATAATTATCATTTGTTCCTTTTTTATATAACCATTATATATAGATAGTTGTTCCAGTTTTCTACCATGCAACATGATTTCACACTTCTGACTCACCTCACCTACAACCATCACCTTGTTTTTATTTACATTTACTTTCAGACCCCTATTTTTGCATACATATCCAAATCTCTCTACCGGCCTACTTAAATTTACTTAATATTCACAACACAAATATAAATCATCTGCTTACATTAAGAAAGGTGCTCCTGTTATCTACCATTTGGAATCAATCTAGCTCCTTCCCCTTCCACCTCTACCCTAAATTCTTTCATCCATATACAAATTAAGTAGCCATTGAGACATAACACATCCATGCCTCAGTCCGCTACTAATATTAATCCATTCGCTCTCCATTCTATCACTATTAACATACGTTATTTTAATTCCAAATCAATAACTCCTACAAAGCTTTCCTATTAATCCGGTCATGCACCTGTTGCAAATTCAAAAAAACATAAATACAGTTTGTTTTTTGTTTGCTTACTTTCACACTCATTTGTTGTGGGGTAGAAAGAATTTCCACAACGTACGTTCTGCGTATCCTAAGAGGTAACTAAAAGGTCAATGGTAGCTGGTTTTGAGTACCGCTACCACATATTTGTACCCTAGAAATACTCATGCTCTTATTTTATTTTTACAATACTAAATGATGAGTATGGAAAAATTGTGACTAAAACAATACTTTTCATATATACTAACTCATCATGTACATAAAAACTGACTCAACAAAGTTAAAAAAAAAGTAAAAAAAAAAAAAAAAAAAAAAAAACATTTTACTAAGTACTAACCGTAATAATTTTGTTAAACTGAAGAGGTAAAGGAAAATCCCTTGTCAGGTCCATTAACGTTGAAGAACTTATATCATCTACTTTGTCATCCTCTTTGATGCAAGAACAGACCTTAACATGGGAGAAGTAGGTAAGTAGGTAATTATTACTCTCAATCTTAATCGAAGATAATTTCACAAAACTTGATCAAAACTTGATCATTACCTAAAATTAAAATTACGAACAAAGATACACAATAATTGCAAAAGAAAATAAATATACCTTCATTTTAGTTATCTTCTCTTGCAGCTTGGTAAGCCAAACAGAAGAAATCTCATTGAGAAGTACATTCGTTTGATCATGGCACTGTTTGGCCACGAGCGAAAGTGCTTCCGAATGAGCAGGTCCTTCTGTGTTGTCCCAAAGCAAACCTATAGAGATGGCATACGCTTTCTTTTCTTCTGAATCTTGTATTCTAAAACTTGATCTTCTTGCTTCTTCTTCTTCAATGGCTCTCTCTCGAGCTTCCCTCGAAGAACTTTTATCTGTGCGAGGAAAAATAATAAATTTTTAATTCATCCAATCAAGACTAAAAGGTTTAATAAACAATGAAATTGTTGATTTATCCACTATATATATATATATATATATATATTTATATATATATAAATAATAAAAAAAAATATATATATATATAATATATATATATATATATATATATATATATATATATATATATATATTATTATATATATATATATATATAATATATAATATATATATATTATATATATTATTATTATATTATATTATTATTAATTATTATTATTATATATTCATTATTATTATTATTATTATTATTATTATTATTATTAATCTACCATCCTATCCCCAGATTGGGGGGTGAGGTGCGTAGCATACACTGGAACAGAAAAGTATTGGAAAAAAATGATGAAAGTCGAAAAGAAGGTCCTCCCTTTACCGTCCCCTTTATACCCTTAAGTGAAAACTCGTCGCAGTCAGAAAAACCCACCCTAAAGGTTTCACGAGTGCGACGGACCATCACTGTGGTATCCTCGTTTATGTGGTTTTTCATCCTGGGCAAAGCCCGACAATCACACACCCTCACAAAACCCCGACATTCCCTCCTGTTATGCACCTTTCATCTCGCCTCTACCAAACTCCCATTCCTCTCTTAATGATAGTAATCGCTGCCCTTGTCGCATTCTCCCTTGATCATCTCACTTCACACTATTCTCTATTGGGTCAAATCTACCAGTCTATTCCACTCCTTCCAAAACAAGACCTGTGGCTTTTATGGAGTAATTCACTCTATGTACTTATATTTATGTCCTAGGTCTTCTCTTCATCCTAACTAAATGACCACAATATTCATTTGTTCTATTCTACAACCCTATGGATGACATCACACATCCCTACCTGTCGTACCTTTACTTTTAATAAATTACTTTTCACTCATTACGATAACACCTAACTATATTTATCAAATGAGGGCATATAATGTCACAATATTTCTCAGGAAATTGTTTATACCATCATTTTCATGCAATACTTTTAAAGAAAATTTCATTTTCTCTTAGACCACGACAAAACAAATTTATTCTTCATACACTTTTCCATGAGCATTCTCAGTGTAAATACTTGATTCTACTGGTTCATTCTCTCGAAAACCATGCTTTTTCAATCGTGAAACCTTTAACAATGTTGCTCACTCTTAAAACATTCAGCAAACTCACTCTCTCATATAGTTTGCGTGTCTCACTTTACTTCCATTTTCAAGACAAACAATCATTCAATTTTGAGGATTCTTTTTTCCCCTAGTCAAAACACTCATATTAAGCAATTTGAAAATGGCATAAAAACTGAATAGTATCGATTTGTTAGTGGTCAGAGTTTAAATATTTGCGAGTATGTATTACGGATTCCGATGTCCAACTGATACAAAATGCCAATGACAATGCTGCTTTAACATACTTCACTAATAAGATATAGCAATTTTTTAAAAGAGCACCAAAAAATTAAAGACAATACAAAGCCACAAACCTGTCACGACTACCAGTTCTGGATAAAAAAAAAAAAAAAGAACCCTGTTTGTATTAAAATCCCATGTAATTCAGTCTATGCAAATAAAATTCTAAAAATGATAATTTATATGTATGGTTAAAAAATAAGCACATTCAAAATAAATTATCCCATGCACATGTTTTCATATATCTAATTTCTGTCTTACGGTTGCTAAAGTGTAATAATAGTAATCTAATCTCGAGACAAAACATTTCAAAACATTAACTACCCTATATTAAGTCCGAGGAAACAACGAAATCAGAGGAACACTTATGTTTGTTTCATTTTCCTATAGGGCCTTACTGACCTTGGTAATTCTATTTTCTATATCCTGTTTTTTTTCTATTAGTCAAAGAGGGAAAAAACTAAACGAATCATATACCCTATAAGGAATTATCTTTTTGTAATCCTAATTTCTTTCAAACTTCTTCTCATAACTTATTTTCAAAAACCATGAATCTTTCTAAACTACTACCACCAACCATGAATCTTTCTAAACTACTACCACCAACCATGAATCTTTCTGAACTACTTCCACCAAGTCAATGTCCTTTTTTAGATAAGGAATCCAAACCTGTGCACAATACTCAATTCATGAACTAACATGATTAAAAAGTTTCCAGACTACCTCCTTACTCTTATAGGTAACAATATAGTTTACTATTGCTAACATTTTATAATCTCTTTTCCTGAATGCTAAACACTGCACAGACAGTTTAAGGCTAAAATTGGCAACCACATCTAAATCATTTTCTTTGCCCAGCATGTCAAGCCATTTCTCATTTACCTCATAGTTAAATTTCTTATGTGAGTGACCTGTGAAGACCCTTACAGTTCCTAATGTTAAAATTCATTTACCACTTCTCAATCAATTGTAAAGTTTATTTACCTTATATAATGTTAACCCTATATACGAGTATTACAATACATATTTTAAAAAGGAAAATACCACATTAAGGAATCCAAGTCAGTAAAATCTAGGGGTTAATGACCGACTCCAAAGCAGAGGAATAATACAAAACACACATATTCTAAGAAAAAATAAAAAGAATCAAACTCTTTGACGCCTTTTTCAAATGACATTTCACAAGGGATGCAATCTCAGTATTTTGCCAAATATGACTGTTTCTTACCGTTGAAAGATTTTGCTTATTTGAAGTAAGGAAAGCCCTCTTTTTTCGAAGACCAGGGTCACCATCTTGAATTATATCCATGGTCTTTCGGCCTATTTTCTCAAGGGTGTCCAGTCCACCTAAGAGAACCTATGATAAATATAAAAATCAATTAAGAGGACCTATAATTTTATTTCCAATGAATTACACAGCAAATTGGTACAAAATATGGTAGATTATACTGTTAAGTCACAATTCTTACAGAATTTGAATTTGATGTAAAAGATATTAAACGGGTTTATTAGATTCATATTGATCAAGTAAAGCTGCAGCCCTTGATGGAGTATATAGGTAGAATTCTGAAGAGCGGTAAGTATCGGCATTGCAAGCACTGGATTTGATTTTTAAGCGATCTAAAACATTTGGTGAGGTACAGATGACTGGACAAAACAGCATATGTTAGTGCATTATAAGAAAGGTCGTAGAAAGATTTTGGGAAATTTAGTGAGGCAGTTAGCTTAAACATCTCTGGTTGTAAAGTTTCTGGAAGTTACTGAAGGTCATATAGAGAAATATGTAGAAATAACAGCTATTGTAGACTCCAGCATGGTTGCAGAAAGGCCTAGGTCTGTCGACAAACCTTTTAGTAATATTGTGGATACTTACTGACTGCATTGACAGAGGAGATCAGTTGATATTGTATATTAGACTTTAGTAAGGTTTGATTAAGGTTCCCCACATAAGGCTGATCGAAAAGTTATTGCAAGGGTGTGATAGGTGAGTGGTACACATGGTATGCGATTAAAGAGTGTTGCGAATAGAAAACAGTGTGTACAACTAAATGGGATAAAGTATCATGGGAAATAGTGGAGAGTGGTGTCCACAGGGTTCGTGCTGGGGCCACTATTGTTCCTCGTATATATAAATGATTTAGACCAGGGACTTAATGCAAGGTTTCTAAGTTTGAATGATTCTAAAGTGGCCACCTCAGTTAGGAATAGTGAAGGATGCATAAAGATTCAAATGATCTTGATAAATTTATTGGTGGCAGATAAGTGGCAAATGAATTTTCAATAGCTAAAAGTGTAAGGTTACTTCACTTAGGTTACTCAAATAAAGTTTTAACTACGCATAATGAATTGGGGAGTGGCTTGAGTCTTGGACCAAGAAAAGGATTTAGGTGTGGATTATAAGCAGTAATTTGAAGTAGCTAATAAGTGTTTGGAGGCAAGGAATAAAGCTAATAAGATGCTGGCCATAATAAATCGCAATGTTGTTTACAAGAGAAGGAAGTAATAAGTAAACTGTATAAGCTAGTTAGGCCAGTCATAAGAGTATTGGCACAAGTTTGGCCCCTTATTTAAAGAAAGACTTAGATATGTTAGAGAGAGTGCAACCGATGAGCACAAGGATGATTTCTGGGTTTGATGGGTAAGAGCTATGAGGAGAGGCTGAAGGAGTTAGGCCATAGTTTCGGAATTTGGCTATTTTCAAGGGGACATGATTACCTACTCAACACAATTTAGAAGTAGCGATATCAATAGGGGACCAATAATTTTTCATAGATAGAACATGGACGTGTGACATGGGGTGACTAATAAGAGAATTAAGAAGAAGCTCTGAACAGTTGATAGAAAGCATGCATTCAGGATAGGGTTGTTAAATTTGGAATAGTCTGCCAAGAGGTGTTGAGTGTGGACTTCGATTTGCAACATTAAGAAGAGTTAGATCCTTTATTGGATGGGTTAGGTATCTATAATTATATTGACGAAAGCCAAATTGGCGGGTTTTTAGTATAGCAGTTATTGTTTGATGGCATGTGTGACCAAACTTAGTTATTAATGCATTAGGACATTAGGAATATAAATATTTATATATCAGTAGTTCTTGGACTAAGCCAAATTGGTGGATTTGGAGTTACAACAAATTTAGATCAAAAGCCCTAGGGTGCGGGATTTGGTTTGCGATGAGCATGTTTGGGGTAGTGGGTTGACTGGGACAAGTTCGACAGAACAATTGTTGGCATAATAATGTTATATTCTAATGTTCATAATGTTCCTAAAAAAAGAAATTACCGTGTTACTTGCAGTTTCCAGTGCGCCAGATACCCCTGAAACCAAAGAGCCAAGGGCTCCAAAACCAAAAGAATAACTTGATTCATCTGAAAATTATAATTTTTACTCATAATATATTTAGAGTCACATTGAGAATTTTACACTACTTTTTTTGCATTGTATATAAAAATAATATAATAATTACCAACAGTGTTCACACTTTCAGTTTTTTCTTCAACATTTTGTTCCTCTAAGGCTATTTTCTCCCTTTCAACTTGTTCTTTGGCCAATACTTCTGGATTTGGAGCTCCAATACTACTTTCCACTGTTTCAAAAACAGTTTCCACTCCACGAGTTACCTCTTTGGAAAGGGAAGAGGCTAAAGACATACCCCAGTCTCCCCAAGAGCCCCATGATGTCGATTCAGATGTATCCGAAGCATCATTATTTGTCTACATATTATATAAAAAATATTAAAAATTTAAACAAAAATTAATTGCTTTGTAGACAATCATACCGGTATATACAATAAATTACATTATATAAGAAAAAACAATAGTGAATTTAATAAACAGAGAGCCTCCTTTAACTCAAAGAAATTTGCAAACAAATTAATCCTATTTTACTCCAAGGGAAATTTATTAAATAGTAAATAAATATTTTTCATTCAAATTATACATATGACAAATACCTGAATAAACCCCAAGAAAATTATAAACTAAATGAAAAATCATGTAATAAGTAATGATAATTTATAATTATTATTCATAGTTCAAAATTTTTTTTACCTGGGATTCATCTGTGTCCCTTTTGACAGAGTCTTCACAAGAACTTTTCAATTCACTTTTTGGATTTTCTTCTTGGTCACTCTTTTGACTTGGTAAAGAGTCAGAACTTATCCCAATTAAAGGTTTTGTTATTCGAGAACCAAGCTTTTTGTTTCCAAGACGCTCACCTAATTTTTCCCTTGGTTTTTTCATCCCCAGTTTAGCTTCTTTACGTGCTTTACCACTGGTTTTTAAATCTGTTTCGGATTTATTTTCATCTTTGGATCCAGACTCACTTTCCTGCTTTTTGGTATCAATAATTTGTTTTGGAATCTCCTGCTGACAATTGTCCTTATCAGTAAGCACACTTTCATCTTTTCCTTTTGCTATCTCTAAATCTGAAATACTACTACAGCTACAAGGTGACTACTGCTATTTTCTTTCAAGGTGACTTTTTCAATTTGTTCACAAAGATTAGAAACATCTTCAGCATTATGTTCCTTATTATCAGGAATACTTTTTCCCTCTTCTTGTTTCTCATGTTCAGTCTCATTTTTAGTTTCTTTCGGAACTTCAATTTTACATGTTTTCTTTTTCTGACCTTTTATTTTAACCTCAATATCAGGGCCAGTGGTATTACATTTTACAATATTACATGCATTAACAGTATCAAGTTCATCATCATCACCTTCATCATTTTATCATTCATTCACCTTCATCATTTTATCATTATACTAATTTTTTTACAGACGGATTTGTTAGAAGTTTCAAATGTGGTACGAATCATCTCTTATTTAGGCCTCTTTCAAACCAGGCAAATCTAAATAATTCACACCAAGCCAATCTAAATCAATCCCAGTCAATCCAAAAATAGTATAGATCAATCCCAGTCAATCCAAAAATAGCATAGATAAATCCTAGTCAATCCAAAAATAGCAGATCAATTTCTGTCAATCCAAAAATAGTATAGATCAATTATATCGATATTTTTTCTTCAATATCGAATCCTTGTATTTTTCAAAAAAAAATTTTTTTAAAGGCCGGAAAAAATTAAAATCTTATCCCCCTTTCCCGACACCCTGAAGTGATGAAAATCTCTTTTCACCCCTATTTCGTTCTTTCCATTCGTCCCCAATCTCATGTAACAAAAAGTAACACTAGAAAAATGGGGTTTTAAGTGATTGTTCGTCTTTTCTGGGAACAAAAATGGTAGGGAAGGGATCTGTGCATGGCACATACACATAGTCAAATTGTCTTCTTGTCATTCACTAATCACTATTCAGTTATTCAGTGATCAAGTGGATAATGCGACCAATAAAATTTTGGAATTATAGTAAAAATGCTTTTCCTTGCTATGTTTATGTTATAGCAATGAAATATCTTACTGTAAATGTGACGTTAGTCTCCTCAGAACGAACAGTATCATTATAGTTAGTATATATATATATATATAATATATATATATATATATTACTTATAAATATATAATATTATATATAGTTAAAGAGTAACTAACTTGAGTTGGTTTTAGAAGGAAAGGAATTAAAAATAGCTATCATAGATTTATTTTCCTTTTTTCATGAAATATTTTATTAATTTAGTTTTATTTATTCTCAGACTATTAAAGACTTGCAGTTCACTCGAGACTAGCCTGATCCTGATTTACGTGTAGCTCTGTGGAGTGGTGATTTCAGTGTCATGTGGACGAAATTAAATCATTGCAGAAATCTTAATACGGAAAGGATCCTGTGAGTTGGGTTTACAGTTAAACAAGCGAGTACCGGACTAGTTTAATTATTCTCACTGCGATTAAGATTGTTTCTGCTTAAATATGTAATTAACTAACTTAACGATTTTATAATAGCGTTATTACTAAAACGTTAGTATTTGGGGGTACAGCACTATAACTTTTCTTATGATAAGTCGTATGGCATCAAGTTCGAACAAATTTTAAATATATATTTCATTTTTAGTACTAAAATTTTAATAGATTTTCTTAAGATCAGACTTCCAGAGTCGTCCAAGTAAGTTGTCTACCATCCAATTTAACTTATTTTCGTTGTTAGATCAATATTTATTTTGTATTTAAATAAGAATCATTTTAACCATTCCTATCTTCATTAATACTTAAAGTTATTTTTCAATTTTTTAATACGAAAAAAAGTGTATTTTTATGATTATTTTTGTTTAAGTTTCTAGTGAAACGCGATGTTTATTAATTTATTCACTCGTCCACAAAAAAGTCAAAAACACCTTCCTCAAGAGCCGTACTCAACGCTTTCTAGCACAACTTCAGTCTTCAACCTCTTGGCAATTGGAAAACTTGAAAGTTGGCAACTGAAGAGTGAAGGATCTTTTCCATTTATACCACCTTTTTCTTCTGTACTACAGTCTGCTTTATATTTATAAATTAAAGCCTTCTCTCTCTGAGTGAGTACTATATATATTATAAATATTATTATATATATATATATATATATATATTATATATATATATATATTATAGATATATATATATATATTATATATATATATAATATATATATATAATATATATATTATATATAGGGCAAAGTTACTTAACGGAGACACAGAACGGGAGGTCGGAAAAATAGGATAATATATAATATATTATATATATATTATATAGATATATATATTATTATATATTATATATATATATCTATATATATACATAGCTACTAATATGAGAGTTAGTATTAAGCCGTAATACTGTAAATACCTAACAATGCCATTGTTTAAGAATGGCAAATAAATCTGTTAAACATCATTTCTTGCGTTGTAAAATAAAAACATGTACATCCTTAACTTTTGCTATTTATTTATTCTTTTATTTTATGGTTGGTTTTGAGTTTTTTGTGTTTTCATAACTAAAATTTTACCCTGATTCCAAAAAAGTTGTATTCAATTTAGAGTAGCTACTTCGTGTTTTTTTAACTAGCGTGCGTTGCACTTAATCTGGAGGATTATATATATATATATATATATATATTTATATATATATAGTATAGGGATATATATATATATATTATATATATATATAATATATATATTTATATATAATATTATATATATATATTATATGATTATTATATATATAAATTATAGTGAATAGATGGTATATATATAATATATAGATAAATATAAGATATATATATATATATTAATATATATATATTACTTTCCTGTTTCTATAACTCCGTTTTATATTACAGGTCTTTCTTTTCTTAGACTCGTGTTAAACCTATATGGAAGCATCGGATTCTAGAAGATTAGATTCTGGAAGATTTCAACCTGGTGGACTTTCGTTAAGTTATATCTACTCTCTTGAAGAAATAAAGGATGCTTCAAAGACTAGGAGAATGAGATTGGACTTCGTATAAAATAACTTTAATCTATTACGTCATATATGCCTTTCAATAAAATGATACTTAGAAATATAATTGTGTCCTCTATATAAGTTCGTTTGCTTAGAAACGTTTCAACTTTCTTATCAGATACTTACGATTTGATGATATGGAAATTCGTCGAGAACGAGTTGCGGACGACAAATTTGCTTCAATCAGAGAGTTATTTGCTAACTTTGTTACTAAATGTCAATCAAATTACAACCCTGGCGAATTTATCACAGTCGATGAGCAGCTGAATGTACAGCCTGAAGAGAGATTTACGATTCTTTCGTTACTCAAAACAGTAAGAACATGCAGTTTCTTCCTTGCAGGTATTTTCAAACAGAGATCAAATAAAGTGTATTTCATTCACTTTATATATATAATGCAAGACTTGGATAAATTTAGTCTTTTTTGTAGAATACACATGAAGAGAATTGGTATTCCACGACATTAAAGACAGGAGATTTATGCTAATATTTCTTAAGCATTAACATATTGATATGGCTGCATACAAATAATAAACAAAACAGGTTCTAGTTTTAACAGAACACGAATACTAGGTCGGAGTACAATATCCTACTCCGCTAGAGCTGCACAAAACACGACCTTCTCTACGGACACTAGTACAAGGACCTCTCGCCGTACTATGGCGTTACGGTATGTCTTATACATTTCATAAGCGACGCAACTTTATTCTTACTACAAATTACTAATTACACATGGACTTTTGTTTTATTTTACTCTGAAGATGAAATATACTGTTTCATATATATATATATATATTATATATATAATATATATATATATATGATATACTATATATAGTATTTTATATATGATATATATATCATTATATATATATATGAGTGGGGAAGAAAAAGCTCCCCCTTCAGACAATTAGCTTACACTTGTAAATTCTACTTACATTTCTGAACAGATATGTTTTACACAAACAAAACTACTTCGTAATC
>JABUQX010027463.1:0-22295 GCA_015478945.1 Trachelipus rathkii | reverse complement strand
GAAAATTTTCTTTGCAACCGTAAATTTTTCTAAATCAAATAAGATTTAAATTATTGATAGATGAAGTCTACATTAAAATTCATATTCTTCAATTTTCCTTTTTTTATTTGAAATGAAATAAAACTCCGCCTAGATAAAAAATATTCTGTTGGATGTGTACGAAATTACGTATTTAAGTGAAAACCAATGGTAAGAGGAACAAAAGTTTAAAATTTTTATTTTATAAAGATTGAAGAAGAAGAAAAAGAAGTACAGAACTGCTAAACACCGACTAGCAAAGACGTTACAGTCCACTCAAGCTAGTCGGTTAAGTATTTTTGTTTATTTGTTGTGTTGGATTTGTTTAAACAAACTGTTATTATGTTTTAAAAATAAAGTATCTTATTTTACCTTATTCAATGTAACATATAAGTCTACTCACTTAGAGCAGATCTGCTTGTAAGCAACAAACATCATAGTCGTTAAGTATTTTTATTTGATGTTAGATGTGCCACTGTGAATGTGATATATAAGTTTGCTCACTCAGATCAGAAATGTTTCCAAGCATAAAACGTCATAGTGCTTCAAGTGTGAGAAATTTTGTTTTTGATTATTTTTCCTACTCAGTGTGATCGATACATCACGTCTTAGAACAAATATGTTCTATGCGGTGAATATCAAAGATTTTATTACAGTTTATTCATTACAGTTATTGTTCAGTATGAGGTTGCCTCACTCAGAATCAGAAACGTTTCTAAGCCATCAAACCCATCTACTTGCTAACAAGCGACTGAAATTTTTTTTTTAGAATTAGAGTTTCTACTCAGTGGTGCATCGATTGAGATCCACCGTCTTTAGAAACAGATATTGTTCTATGCGGTGAAACATCAAAGTGTATTTATGACATTTATTCGTGTGATCGATTAGATCACCGTCATAGAACAGATATGCTCTCTGCGGTGAACATCAAAGCTATTTTTGCAGATTATTCATTACAAGATATTCATTATAGTTGTTTATTAGTTATTTGTAACAGATGTTCTATGCGGTGAACATCAAAGCTATTTATTACAGTTATTTGTAACCGATATTGTTCTATGCGGTGAGCATAAAAAGCTATTTCTTACAGGTTAAAGGCTATTGACTTTCTTGATCACCCTTTTTAGAATGGATACTTTGCAATCCTGGAACATCAATGCTATTTATAAACTTGAATTCTTCTTTACGATGTATGTTTTAACATTTTCTAATGATTTCAATTGTTCATAGTTTGATTTTACATCATATTTAAGATACTACTAATCCAGTTACTTTTGAACTATAGTAAAAAATCGAGTGAATTGAAGCGCACAGACCTATGTCCTTAAAGTGTTTTATCTAACTTTTTCTTTGAATTGAATCCGATGTTAGCGCGTTCATTAGTACATTCAGAGAAACTATCTTCCACATCTCGATTTAACATCGTTAAGATGAAGAAATTTTTACTATATTTGGTTTGAAACTCGTTTATGACAAAGTTTATATCCATAACTTTTTTGTATACATCATTAAAACTCATATCTAAAGAATTGCCTGTAATCGGAATTGTCAAATTTATTTAGTTATTTGAAAGCTGAGACATGAAATTTTTCTCTCACATCTTCTTGTCTCTAAAGAATGGATAAATCTATTCACGTTAGTCGGGCTGTACTTAGTTGATTTACTGTCTCCAGATTTCGAATGAATTTGGTGTTTTGTTTTTTTCTGGCCCTTCTTGAATTTTTTCAAATTTTTTCTATGTCTTTTTTGAGTTATGACGCTATAAACTGCACTACATATTTCAGATGAGGTCTAAACAATGTTTGTATAGAAACGGTGGACGTATTATAATTTTTAGATTTATATTCGGAAATTTCTGGCAAATTAACCTAGGAGCTTTATTTGCGGTTTCAAACCAGCTCAGCACAGATGTTTCGCAAATTTTAATTCCTTATTAATTAATACTCCGAGGATCCTTTTCCTCCACCGTATACTAGAATACTAAGGGATCGTTTTGCAATCATAGCATTTTTCCTACTGTTCCAAAATGGTATAAACTTACATTATCGGTATTAAATTTCATTTACCATGTTTTTGACCAATTTACAATCTTGTTCAAATCGCTTTGGAGTAATTGATAATCTTTCTCACATACTATGCGATTTCCAAGTTTCATATCATCCGTGAATTTTGAAATATGGCCCAAAATATCATCATCAATTTTATTTACATATATATAATGGAAACAGTTTTTGGACCTAGGACAGATCCTTGGAGTACACCACTAATAACATTCGCCCAATCTCAGCATTCACCATTGATAACGACTTGTTGTGGCCGATCCGATAGTCAATTTTGATCAATTTAAAAGTCTTCCTCGAATACCATGAGGTCTAAGCTTTTCCAACAAGAAGAAGAAGAAGAAGAAGAAGAAGAAGAAGAAGAAGAAGAAGAAGAAGAAGAAGAAGAAGAAGAAGAAGAAGAAGAAGAAGAAGAAGAAGAAGAAGAAGAAGAAGAAGAAGAAGAAGAAGAAGAAGAAGAAGAAGAAGAAGAAGAAGAAGGAAGAGATGGAGAAAGTTAGAAGAAGAAGAAGGAAGAGAAGAAGAAGAAGAAGAAGAAGAAGAAGAAAGAAGGAAGAAGAAGAAAAGAAGAAGAAGAAGAAGAAAGAAGAAAGAAGAAGAAGAAGAAGAAGAAGAAGGGGAGGGGAGAAGAAGAAGAAGAAGAAGAAGAAGAAGAAGAGAAGGAGAAGAAGAAGAAGAGGAGAAGAAGGAAGAAGAAGAAGAAGAAGAAGAAGAAGAAGAAGAAAAAAAAGAAAAAAAGAAAAAGAAAAAGAAAAAGAAAAAGAAAAAGAAAAAGAAAAAGAAAAAGAAAAAGAAAAAGAAAAGAAAAGAAAAGAAAAAGAAGAAGAAGAAGAAGAAGAAGAAGAAGAAGAAGAAGAAGAGAAGAAGAAGAAGAAGAAGAAGAAGAAGAAGAAGAAGAAGAAGAAGAAGAAGAAGAAGAAGAAGAAGAAGGTAAAAAATGGAAAATGAAGAAAGAATATATATTTCAGATGGCTGAATAACATTGAGATCCTCATCATTTTGTCCATTGAATAATATTGAAAAAGTTTCAACTTGACTTAAAAAATCTTGACAGAAAACTTCTTCGCTCGTTTTGGGGAATCAAGAGAATATATTTATAAAAGGATAAAGCAAAAAAAACTTTCATGAGAGAAGATTTTTAATTTTTGTCACCAAAAAATTGAAATAATAATAATAATAATAATAATAATAATAATAATAATAATAATAATAATAATAATAATAATAATAATAATAATAAAATAATAATAATAATACATAAGTTAATAATAATAATAATACGATAAAAATAAAGATATTAATAATGATATAATAATAATAATAATAATAATAATAATAATAATAATAATAATAATAATATAATAATAATAATAATAATAATAATAATAATAATAATAATAATAATAATAATAATAATAATAATAATAATAATAATAATAATAATAATAATAATAATAATAATAATAATAATAATAATAATAATAATATAATGAACAGTTTTGGACATAGGACAGATCCTTGGAGTACATCACTATTAACATTCGCCCAATCTCAGCATTCCCCATTGATAACGACTCGTTGTCGAAGAAGAAGAAGAAGAGTAAGAAGAAGAAGAGAAGAAGAAAGAGCAGTGAAGAAGAAGAAAAGACAGGCCTAAGAAAGAGAAAAAAGAAGAGAAGAGAGAAGGAAAAAGAAGAAGAGAAAGAAAGAAGAAGAAGAAGAAGGAAAGGAAAAGAAAAGAAGGAAGAAGAAGAAGAAGAAAAGAAAAAGAAGAAGAGAAGAAGAAGAAGAAAGAAGAAGAAAGAAGAAGAAGAAGAAGAAGAAGAAGAAGAAGTAGTAAAGAAGGAGTAAGAGAGAAGAAGAAGAGATACAAAGAGAAAGTGGAAAGAGCTACTGCTCTGATAAGAAGAAGAGAACGAAAGGAAGAAAGAAAGAGAAGAAGAGTAAACAGGAAAGTATCAAGAATAAAGAGGAATATTAAGAAGCAAAAAGTTGGAAGAAGAAACGTGAATGAAGAGAAGAAAAAGAAAAGAGAAGAAGAAGGAAGAAGAAGAAGAAGTAAAGAAAAAAAGAAGATCTAAGAAGACCAGGAAGAGAGAACAAGAAGAGAGAGAAGAGAAAGAGAAGAAAAGAAGAGAAGAAGAGAAGAGAAGAAGAAGGAAGAAGAAGAAGAAGGAAGAAGGAAGAAGAAGAAGAAGAAGAAGAGAAGGAGAAGAAGAAGAAGGAAATGAAAGAAGAAGAGGAGAAGAAGTAGTAAAGGAAGAGAAGAAGAGAGAAGGTAAAGAAGCAAGAAGAAGAAAAAGAAAAGAAGAAGAAGAAGAAGAGAAGAAGAAAAAGAAGAAGAAGAAAGAAGAAGAAGAAGGAAGATAGAAGAAGAAGCAAGTGGGAAGAAGAAGAACGAACGAAAAAGAAGAAGAAGAAGAAAGAAGAGAAAAGAAGAGAGAAAAAGAAGAAAAAGAAAAGAAAAAAAGGAAGAAGAAGAAGAAGAAGAAGGAAGAGAAGAAGAAGAAGAAGAAGAAGAGAAGAAGAAGAAGAAGAAGAAGAAGAAGAAGAGGAAGAGAAGAAGAAGAAGAAGAAGAGAGAAGAAGGAAGGAAGAAGAAGAGAAGAGAAGAAAAGAAGAAGAAGAGAAAGAAGAAGAGAAGAAGAGAGAAGAAGAAGAAGAAGAGAGAAGAAGAAAACAGAACTACAGAACTACAGAACACCGACTAGCAAAGGCTTAAAGTCCACTCAAGGCTAGTCTGTTAAGTAATTATGTTTATTTTAATTTGTTGATGTGTCTACGTTATTAAAACAAATCTGGTATGTATTTTTGAAATAACATATTATTTTACCTATTTATATGTGACATAGAGTTTGATTACTTAGAGCATATCTGTTTCTTAGCAACAAACGTCATAGTATATTAAGTATTTTTGAAGAAGAAGAAAGAAGTGATCGATTTGATCACCGTCTAGAACAGATATGTTCTATGGCGGTGAACATCAAAAATATTCTCAGTTATTCAGTGGATCAGATTAGATACCGTATTAGAAACAGATATGTTGCTATGCGGAAAACATCAAAGCCATAAACTACAGCCAATTCAGTGTCATCGAATAGATCACAGTCTTAGAACAAAGATATTTCTATGCGATAAACATCCAAAAGCCACTTAATTACAGTTATTGATTTACAACTTATTTGCTAACAGATGTTCTATGCGGTAAACATCAAAGCTATTCATTACAGGTTAGCTGCGATTCGATGAATCACGTATCCTAGAAGATGATATTTTGCCAATCATGCAACTATCAAAGCTAATACAGAGCCGTAAATTTTCTTTTTTACGCTGTACTTATAACAACGACTAAATTATTCAATTTTTTTTTTAGCTTGTGCTTTACCATATTCATAAATGTAGACAGATTCTTGTGGCTTGAATAAATAAAAATCGATTGAATTGACTGTGTCACAGACCAATAGCTTAAAGTGTTTATCGTTAACGTTTTCTTGAATGAATCGATGGTTAGCGCTGCTTCACCTATTTCATAAGAAGGACTATTCCACTTCTCGATTACATCGTAAGTGAAGAAAATCTTTGCTATTATTTGTTTAAAATCGTTTATGACAAAGTTTATTTGCCATTACCTCGTGTTACATCATTAAAATTATATCTGAAGAATTGCCTGTAATCCATATTGTCAATTTATTTAGTATTTTGAAAACTTCTATTAATTTTCCTCTCAATCTTCTTGTCTCTAAGAATGGATATCTAATTCACTTAGTCGTTGTTCGTATGATTTACATCTCAATCAGGGATTAATTTAGTTGCCCTTCTTTGAATCTTTCCAATTTTTTTTCTATGTCTTTTTTGAGGTTTGGACTCCAAAACTGAACTGCGTATTCCAGAGGAGGTCTAACTAATGTTTTTATAGAGAGGAAGTATTATATTTTTAGATTTATTTTCGAAGTTTCTGGCAATAAAGCCTAATTTGCTTTCTTAACGGCTTCAGCACATTGTTTTGCAAACTTATATAAATCCTTATTTGAATTAATACTTCCCTAGATCCTTTTCCTCACTCACAACTTTGATATTGTGTCATCTATTTTGTAATCATATTCATTTGTTCTACTTCCAAAAAATGTTATAAACTTACATTTATCCGGTATTTTAAATTCATTTGCATGTTTCTGACAATTTACTAATCTTGTTTAGTCGCTTTGGAGTTAATTGATGATCTTTCTTCACATATTATACGATTTCAGTTTCGTATCATCCGCAAGATTTCGAAATTGCCTAAAATATTATCATCTATGTCATTTACATATATAATGAACAGTATTGGACCCAGGACAGATCCTTGAGGTACATCACTAGTAACATTCGTCCAATCTGAGCATTCACCATTGATAACGACTCGTTGTTGTCGATCCGAAAGCCAATTTTTTATCCAATTTAAAAGTCTTCCTCGAATAATCTTTGATGAGGGATGGTATCAAATGCTTTTTGATGAGGGACGGTATCAAATGCCTTTTGAAAGTCTAAGTAAATGACATCGAAGGATTTATAATTATCTAGTTTTCTATTTACCACCTTTCAGATCTAAGCAAGATTTGTGTAAAGGTGTTCTCTTTTCTCCTAAAAACCGTGTTGGTATTCTGAGCAATCTCATGATCTTCAAAGATGTGCAACTAACCTATTAGTTAGTATGCTTCAAAAATTTGACAACTATAGAAGTCAGCTAATTGGCTGAAGAAGAAGGAAGAGAAGAGAGAAGAAGAGAAGAAGGAAGAAGGGGGCGAAAATTTCAGTAGGAAAAAGAAGAAGAAGAAGAAGAGAAGAAGAAGAGGAAGAAGAAGAAACCACCAAGAGGACGAAGAAAAGGCAGAGAAGAAGAGAAGAAGAAGAAGAGAAGAAGAAAGAAGAAGAAGAAAGAAGAAGAAGAAGAAGAGTCGAAGAAGAAGAGAGAAGAAGAAGAAGAGAAAAGAAGAAGAACTACAGAACTACAGAAACTACAGAAACACGACTAGCAAAGACTTTACATTCCACTCAAGCTAGTCTGAGGGAAGATGAGTTCACCGGCTTAGAACTATAATAACCCTCTAAAACGGAACCCCAAAACTGTTTATTACAAAATATTATTGCAGTGTGATCATGATGTCACCGGCTTAGAATGTTTGAAATAACCCTCTAAGTGGTGGACATCAAAACTGTTATTACAAATTTAGACGATAGTGTGATCGATTAGGTTACCGGCTTAGAACGTTAGAAATAACCCTCTAAGTGGGGGACATCAAAACTGTTATTACAAATTAAGACGATAGTGTGATCGATGAGGTCACCGGCTTAGAATGTTAGAAATAAACCTCTAAGTGGTGGACATCAAATTGTTAATACCAAAAATTATTAATGGATGTGAGCGATGATTCACCGGCATAGGAACGTTAGAAAAATAACCCTCTAAGCGGTGAACATCAAAGCTGTTATTACAATTAAGAGGATAGTGGTGATCCAATGCGACCACCGACTTAAAGCGCTAGAACAGCGGTAAACATTTGCGGTAAATTTCTCTAAGGGGTAAACATTAAAACTGTTCAATATAAGTTCGGCGCCCAATTTCTTTTTAAGAGTACTTTTACATTTATCAAATGATCCTAAATAGTTCGTTTGATTTCACCTTATCTAATTTCTATCGTTTTAATAAATTAGGATTCGGTAATGGGTGGTTTGATAGTTCATAGACCCAATTTCTTAAAATGTTTATACTAACTTCTTTTTGAATAACTCCGATGTTGCCGCTGTTCACTATTCCATTAAGAGAGATTATTCCACTTCTCAATTACATCGTAGTGAAGAAAATTCTTTGCTATATTGGTTTGAAAACCTTTTATGACAAAGTTTATGCCCATTACTTCTGTTACATCGTTAAAATCATATCTAAAAGAACTGCCTGTAATCGAATTATTTCAAATTTATAGTATTTTGAAGACTTCTATCAATTTTCCTCTCAATCTGCTTGTTCTCTAAGGAATGTATATCTAATTCGCGTAGTCGTTGCTCGTATGATTTACCTCTCAATTTCGGTATTAATTTAGTTGCTCTTCTTTGAATTCTTTAAATTTTTCTATGTTCTTTTTGAGGCATGGACTCACAACTGCACTGCGTATTCCAGATGAGGTCGAACTAATGTTTTTTTATAGAGAAGAAGTATTATATTTTTAGATTTAGATTTTTTTTTTTCTGGCAAAAAATCCTAGAGCTTTATTTGCTTTTGTACAGGCAGCACATTGTTGTCGCAAACTTTAAATCCTATTAATTTAATTACGCCTAGGATCCTTTTCCTCACTTGACAACTTTTGATAATTGTGGTCATCTATTTTGTAATCATATTCTTTGTTCCTACGTCCCAAAATGTATAACTTACATTTATCGGTATTAAATTTCATTTGCCCCGTTTTTGACCAATTTACAAGTCTTGTTTAAGTCGGCTTTGGAGTAATTTTATTAATCTTTCTTTCACACTATTATGCCGATTCTCCAAGTTCGTACTCATCCGCAAATTCGAAATATTGCCTAAAATATCATCTATGTCATTTACATATATAATGAACAGAATTGGACCCAGGACAGATCCTTGGGGTACACCACTAGTAACATTCGTCAATCTGAGCATTCACCATGATAACGACTCGTTTGTTGTAACGAAGGCCAATTTTTTAACATTTAGAAAGTTTTCTCGAATTACATGAGCTCTAAACAGCTGTTCCAATAACTGTCCGTTGATGAGGGACGTAGCAAATTGTTTGAAAGTCTAAGCTAATTGACATCAAGGATTTATTAATTATCTACATTTCGTTTAATAACCACATAAAAAAATTCTAGCAAAATTTGTTAAGCATGATCTATTTTCTTCTAAACCTGTTGGGAATGCTTGAGCAATCCATGATTCTTCAAGATGCTGCAACTAACCTATTAGGTTAGTATTGCTTCAAAAAAATTTTTACCAACTATAGAAGTCAAGCTAATTGGTCGGTAGTATTCGGAACCTTACGATCTCCTTTTTTGAAAATGGGGAGTTATATTAGCAATTTTGAAATCATGAGGAACTATCCTTCTTTAAAGACTTATGAAAAAGCATTGTTCAAGGTTTTCACTAATATGTCTGGGTTCAAATTTTGAGATGCGTTGGATAGTATCCATCTGCGTCCAGGCGATTGATTATTAATAATGTATCAATCTGGAAAGCAAACCTTCCTCTTCTAGAATTTCAAATGTATCTAAAATGTTGTCTGCATGGAAAATTCCTTATGTCTTTCATGCTAGGCAGGCCATCTAGATTCTCTTTCGTAAAAAACTGTTCGAGAAAAAAATTATTTTAAATGCTATTATTATTACATAAGGTCTGTGTTTTAAATTACATTAATGATTGGGCAAGAATCGAAATTTTGAAAAAATAAAGATATACTTAAAGCAGGAACTGAGAAAAAAGAAAATTTCAAAACAACTTATCCAGTATGCGTACGGCACATCACTAAAGAGACTCGCAGTACTCTAAAATTGTTCTTGCGCCAGTAGTGACGCACTGGGAGAATATCACAAGCATACAATCGCCTGACTCAAGAATAAGTTCAACCAAGAGAAAAAAAAAGATTTGGTCCACAGGAAGAATACTGCTAAAATGTGAAGTATAAAAGCAAAGACAATTATCCAGATTATGGCAAACAGTTTAGCTTTTCGCACAATCGCGAGCTGTCCCACAAGCAGTGTTTCCCAACTTCAATTTGCGAGAATACAAGCAAAAAAAAATATTTATTTTGTTTAAAAACACTAACCATAACCTAATTAAAAATTTGGTATTAAAATTAAGGAATATAGAAAGTCTGATAACATTTAATATATAAAAAATAATCAAGTTTTTAAGAAAGGTTGCAAGGCAGGGGAAAGGTGAGTTGTGGGTATAGCAGGAAGAGATGAGAGGCCCCAATCCTGTGTTCTATGAAAACATTAGACAACATAGAAACATACAATAATGTATGAACAAAAACTCTATCAATATATATGATACGGTATATATATATAAATAATATAATATAATATATATTAATATATATATATATATATAATATATAATATATATATATTATATATTATTATATATATATATTATATATATATATAATCATACATATATAATATTATATATATAAATTTAAATATATATATATATACTAACTATATTAATATATATATTATAAAATACTATATAATATATATTATAATAATTATATAATATATATTATATACCTTAAATATATATATATAATTAGATATATATATTATTATATTATATACTTATATATATAATAAAATATATAAATATATATATATATATATAATTATATATCTATATTATTTTTTTTTTTGAGTTAGTGTTACAGGATCCCCAGGCTACAAAGGCAGGCCACATGGTTGAAAAGGAAATCAACAACGCATATAGGCGGCAGGGCCTGGATCTTATCAATATTCAAACGTCAAAGGCAAGGTTTGAATAAAAAAAAGAAATAATATACAGAATACAATTAAAAAAAAAAAAAACCAACACCTAAACAAAAATACATCTTTGACATAATCTATAAAAGTCCTAATATTACGTTTTAACAAAGTCAAACTAATTTATGACAGAATTATTCACTTCTTGTAATATACAAGAAAATAGAGTTACTACTAAGTGGGAAGATTCGAGGTTAAAAGATATGGGGATAAATCTTCTTGAAGACAGGTGGATTATGGATCGTACAAGTAGGAAAAAAAAAATAAGAAAAAAAAATACCAAAAACAAAAAAAAAAACAAAAGAAAAAAAACTATAGAGCCGTCAAGGAAAAGACAAGAGAAGAAAAAAACGAGAACAAAAAAAAATAAAAAATACAAAAAAAAAATATAAGAGAGTAACAGTAAAAAAAACGGGAACAATCCAATGGAAGATAATATGGCAGAAAACAGATTGCGGAGAGTATGACTACAACAGTAATTATGAGATGGAAGGGGGTTTCAGTATTAAATATGAGTGACTGTGTTGCATATATTGGTTGTGGACAATAACGGAGGCGATGCAAGATATCCGACCTGGGTATAGCGCTTTCGTCGGTTGAGGAGGAAGAACCATCCCGATGTCGCTTATATTTCGAGTTTTCGCTCGCTCTCTGATCATTCACTCCAGCGTCTTGCCAATAAGATTCTAAAAACCTTGTGGGGGGGGAGGGTGCTAATAAGCATTTGATTGGAGGTAGCCTTGCGATGGGCATCGGGAGTACCTCAGGAACAACCGACAACGGAGGACGGGTGGCCATTTTGCCTCTATCGTCAGCGGATTTCATTGCCAGTTACCCCTGCATGAGAGAGGGTCCGGTCAACATAAAGTAATTGTTTCTTGCGGGAATGGAGCAACCGAAGGAATTGCTGCACAGCAGATCATTGTGTTTTTAGAATAAGGTTTTAAGGCTTTATATACTGTATAGCGCGATCGAGCGAATCTGAATTTAATGAATAGTGATTCTTTGTTAAAGGAGCTTGTAAGAATTCGAGAAAGCGCAATCTTATAGCCATTAATTCTGCTGTGAACAATTGAAGCATGAGGAGGGAGGGGGATGGGACAAGGTTGCGATACAGGAAAGGATAGCGATGCAGCCACCTGTTCCGGTTTTTAGAGCGTCAAAGTAAAATAATGAAGTAAACTCATCATGAGCTGCGGAATGAGACAGGATGATGCCTTTAACAAGGCAGACAGAAATGGCATAAGATTTGGAGACGAGAGGTCAGAGGCCAGGCAAAATGGTGTCGGAGCAAGGGAATAACCAAAGGTGGCATCTAAATCGTATGAGAAAGGCAGACCTTTTGTAAAGAGATGTTAAGGAAATAATGGATGTTTTAATGAACCGTAGTTCGAAACTGGCCGATAATTTCAGATTGCTGAGGGCCACCTCATGCAGAATCAGGTGCAGAGCAAGACGATTATTGGGGTTTGAAAACGAAGAAACTTGTGACACATGATGTATTCTTTTCGAAGAGAGAATGGCATCACATTGGCTTCAACTTCAAGGCTCACCTGGGGGGACGATTGAAAAGCTCCAGGAGAGATTACAGATCGCTTCAGTTTGTGGGATCTTAACAGCGGTGTAAGTAGTTGTTGTGGAAGGCTGACCTTATACTGCACAGCCATAATCCAGTTTTCGATGCGGAGTGTTGTGTGGATTAGGGTTACATAAGCGTAAAAGGGATTGGCGGATCAGCAACCCTAGATATTTGAGGTGAGCATGACGAACAGGTCAAGGGAGCGATGACAAGTTTGTTTTAGGTGTTTAATATGCGGTTGCATGATGTTAAAGTTGGTCATCTTATGTGAGCCCTAGAAATGACCTGTGAAGTTACAGAATAGGCGAAACATATAGGTTTAGGTTCGCTGGAAGAAGGTGGCAGTTCTTCGATCCCCTTTTTCTTGAAAAGCACTGCTGAAGGTTTTAGTGGGAGAAAAATGGAAGCCATGGAAATTATCCATTGTGAAATATTCTCAAATGCTAGTTGAAGTTGCCGTTCGAGAAAAGGCAGCTTGGCACCGGCTATAAATAACGCAATGTCATCATATAGAGATAAAAATTGAGCTGCGCTGAGGATGAACAGTAAACAATATGATTTAAATCCGAGAGCAAATAAGGAGTACACCTAGAAACACTCCCTGCGGAACGCCTTATCCAGTGTAAAGTGGCGTGACAGAATAGAAACGTACACAACGTGGATGGATCTACCTGACAAAAGACTTTTAATGAAAAGAGGGAGTTGTACGCGAAAACCGAGCGAATGGAGTTTAGGGAGAATTCCAGTTCTCCACGTTGTGTCCTAAGCTTTTTCAAGGTCAAAGAAGACACCAAGAACCATACCCACAGTTGAAGACGGCTTCCCGAGATGATCATGGTCTAGGTTTTAAGCAAGGGCGTTCACGGGTTCAACGATTTTTGCGAAAGCCAAAACTGGAAGTTTGAAAAAGTGGCGACTCTCCAGAACGGGAAGAGAACACTGCCTGAAACGATTTTCTCCATTAGGGTTAGCTACAACTACGACTCGTCACGTTTCACCAACCCATTCCAAATAGCCAGCTGAATTATTTCCAGGTTCGGGGATAGGAATTACAAAAGCTGTAGTCAAATAGATGGAAAAAGAGGATTCGATCCAGATGCTGTTATATAGATCCAGCAAAATGGCTTAGATGCGCGCCGAGGGATTGATATAATGACAGAGATGATAATATGAATTATGTTGACCAGAGCCACCGTCTTTGCTACTCCGCCAGTAGCAGTTGCTGGAGTGCGTGTAGTTCCAATTTTTGAAGGCTTCAGGGATAGCGGGCAAAGGAACGTAGCAGTGGGCTGAGCAGAAACTATAACCTTGCATCCTCGAACAGCAGCTAGGCGGAGAGATCGTGTCAGTCTATATCAGGCCACATGGACGTGTGGGTGAGTTGTTGTTGAGCGATCAGAGATATTTTCTGTGTAACCTTTCACATTAAAAGGAGGAGGAGTTGTGGAGTTAACAGTCGATATTGTAGTTCGAAAATAATTGTTTACGCGTTGATGATTTAATCTCGCCGAGCATCTTGCCGCAGCTGCTTAAAATGATC
Source organism: Trachelipus rathkii (assembly GCA_015478945.1). Taxonomy (NCBI): domain Eukaryota; kingdom Metazoa; phylum Arthropoda; class Malacostraca; order Isopoda; family Trachelipodidae; genus Trachelipus; species Trachelipus rathkii. The sequence continues at coordinate 8,567 of JABUQX010027463.1, read as the reverse complement.
ATGTTGGGTACGTACGGCTTTTTGTATTGCCTGTACAGTTTCTTCTTCTCGCGGTTAGCTTGTGCGCACTCTTGAGACCCCCAAGGGGTTGCCAACCACCTGCCTGAGGAAGATTGTGGGTACATTGGCAAGCCTCCTGCTGCCGATGAGTGACGAATTGCTGGAAAAAGTGAAATGCATAATCTACAGTCGAAAACCGGTTATTGAAGGGAAGAAAGCTGGGATAGCGTGTGGCCTTGAAAAAGGAGCCCACTCCGCAATCGGTCGAAGCCAGCGGAGTTAGTTTTAACATTGGGTAGTACAAGCTAATTTTTAAAGCTATGGGTAATGGTCACTGCCGTATAAATTATCAAACGCGGGACCAGTAAAAGCGATCCATAAGGGATGGGAACAAAGGAAAGACTCAATACAGGAAGAGTGCTGTGTGTATCATAGACGTTCATATTAGGGAGTCCTGTCGTTAAGTCATCCGGAAAGAGGTTAAAAGAATTCTACAAGGATATGGACTTAGAATGACAGGTGACATAGTTCGCCCCATAAGGGGTGGCGGAGTTTAAGTCTCCTTAGTTATAATAACGGGAAGGGAGTAGTTTAAAAAGATCAACTAAGTCGAACTTAGTAAACTCACTACTCGGAGCCCGAAGTTTAGATTGAGCAGATAGTAATGGTCGGTAGACAAATGACTTCGTGCTTACTGCATTGAAGATTAGTATTGAAGAGATTGGAGAATAGGACAGATTATGAATGTAGTATTCCCGCACCTCCCCTATCATTGTCACCTCTTTCTATAGAGATTAGAGGCATTTATATGTCCGACAGGTTGAAAGATTACCGATGACATCAGTCAAGTTATTCTTGCAAACAATGCACTTTGGTGATGCATATCGTTTATTACGTTTGAACAAGTCCAAATTAGAAAAAGTAGCACGACAATTCCATGTGAAGGAAGGTGGCTTACTGTGATTGTTGTTAAAGGTATGATCGATGATCTTTTTGAGACTATTGTCTCTATGTGGACTAGGGGTAGTATTGGAGGTAGATTCAGGATTCAGATGAAGAGGAAAGGCTGATACGACGTGAGGGGGCAACAAATCTGTGGTAAAATAGTCATACACCAGAGATTTGTATGTAGTTTAGAGGACTCTTTTGGAAAGGGGTTTCAGTTTATCTGGGTGGTGGATTATCGCCATGAATGCGAGTAAGTGATGTTCAACCAAGTCAAACATTATTATGTGGGTTGATGGTCAATTAACGAGCAAGCCAAAGCTGTGTTTGATCAATGGGAGATGGAATCGTATCTGCACAAGTAAGCAGATTCGAATGTGTAAAGGGAATGTATGAGTTGCTTCCATAGAACTTGGAAGGAAGATTGTTACCGGAAAGACTGTCATCTTTTTGAGAGGATGTTGGAGTTGCAATATCGATTTCCAATATGGGATTCGTTGATTGACAAGGTCCGATACTGGAGACTTTGCTTGTAATTCGTCAGTGGAGAGTGATTTTGGGAGATTGGACATTTTGATTTAAGAATGGAGACCTCTGGTCTTCCCTTCATGCTCCAATAGAACCAGAGCGCTTAGAGCGCTTGCGTCGCGCTTGCGTTGGACAGTCTTCCATTCGCCCTTCTCGGAAGCGCAGGGATGTATTAGAAAGAGAGTGGTTCATCACATCAAGATCCATTTGGGTGGGGAGCGCTGAGATGGGAAATTCAGAAGAAGATTATGGAAGACTCGAAGAGCTAGAATTATCGTGCAAAACTATTAGAGGGTTATTGGATAGGCTGTCGATAGCTGGATTGCTTGGGTACAATATTAAACGTTAGTTGCTTTTGTCCCATTGAGTGGACTCGTAGGAGGTCTCTGTCTGAGTTAATTCTGTTTACGTCTGGCGGTTAGTGTGTTTTTGTTTAGAATATGAGGTCTATATTTTAACGAATAATCTTTAGTTGCGATTATGCTTTATCTTTGCATTTGGGACATCTTTTCAGGAATTGAGTAACTGTGGGAGGCGAATCAAGCGGACAAAGAAACGTTTCTTACATAAGTTTGGAGAACTCATTGGGTAGGCATGAGACAGTGTGTCTTGAAAAGAAGTGTTTTCCAGATTTTGTGTTGGATGAACCAGCTTAGGTTTCATTGCTGGTTTGTTGAAGGTTAGTACTCGGGGGTTGTTAATGGCTTTTTGACAAGAGATTGAGTCAAGGGCTGCTTTGTTCATTTAGGAGTTCAGTGGTGTGGACAATACAGGCAGATAAGATACAGTAGCTGCCTGCGTTTCGCTGGAATTTTGAGGAGATTCTGTGGATGGTTTGTGTGGAGTTGGATGCACGTGAAGGAGTGGGCAGCAGTTGATTGTGCCACTAGTGATCGCTTGGTCTTTTAGGATAATTTTTCATACACGCTGGCGTATGGCATTCTCTCCTGTACATTTTGTGTATGGTACATAATTCCAAAATGCCTCCTGTTCAAACAAGGTAAGTGGGCATTGAAACAGAAGCATGTGGGGTTCCTCACATTTCTACAGTTAGGGGATTTACACAGGGAGTGTGAAATTAATTCTCTGCAGACTGGGCATATGTATCCTTTCCTACAGTATTTTCAGGGAGGACCAAACCTGATTGAATTAAAGCCAATGTCTGGGTCGAGGACAAACTGCGAGAACACTGTGGCTTGTAAACCTTATTTTTACCCCTTTGTAGATGGATAAGGGGTATTAAAGGTTAGCAACAAACGAGGATTTGGTTTGTCAGGAGCGTTCCCACAGGGGGAATCGTATAAACGTTTGTAACGGAAATCTTTTTCTGTTGGAAGATTTCTCATAATGACAGCTTAATCTTCGTCTTTCTGTTTTCACATAACAGTAAATAGTGCCTTTAGATGTGTCTTATTTCAGTCTGGAGTAGAAATAAGAAGGATATTGACGAAGAGACATTAAGGGATGACAGAAGGTAGAACTTTGATGCGAGGGAGTAAGCTTGTAACCGGAATGCGACCCATTTCTCATTAAATGTGACTGAGGGTCTTCAACGCCTAAAACTCTTTCAAAATGCATTACTGATAAAATGGTTCTGTGCTCAGTAAGAACTTTTGGAGGAAGCGGTCGCAGTATGTATAATCGAAATGTGTATCTGTTGACATTCCTAGGAGGGTGTGCAGCCTATAGAGTTGAACGAATGAGAACGACGTGTGACGAGGGGCACCTTTCGGGATTGCCCTATCGTTTGAGCACCTTGTGGTTGCAGAGGGCGTGCCAGGGCGCTGATCGCCGGAGACAGGCAGAGCCTTCAGGTTGTAGGGGGGGAGACCACGGCATCATGTCTGAAGTGCAATTCAAAAAGTTAAGTCATTATCGTCCAGGTTTGGGATCTTTAAATCCATCATTTTCCGGGCTTGTAAGGTTATTCCATGTTGTAATTATTTTTTAAAGGGTCCCCTCATGGGCTGTCGAGCCCTATGAGTTTGTGCCAGGGGACCGCGCAAGCGGGCGGGGAGTCTCTTATAATATAGATGTTCAGAGGGGAGGGAAAGACCAAACACTAGTGCTGGTCTAGTTGCGCACGAATCACGAACAAAGTGATGCGGCTTCACACCCTTCAGCACAGTGACTACCCAGATGCCCCTCCGTAAGGAAGGTGTCAATTGGCAGTTCATCTACTCTCTGGAGGGAAAAAAAAAAAAAAAAAAAAAAAAAAACGCTTTTCAGTTGCATTCAGAAAGGCGGGTGGTATAATATATATATTCAGTATATATATATACGCTATTATATAGCTATATATATATATAATAATTATAAGTATATATAATAATATATATATTATTATATATTATATATATATATATAATAATTCATATTAATTATAATATTATATACTATATAGTATTATATATATATATATATCCCCCAGTCGGTCGCTCACCGTGTAGTGGTTGGGGGGCTCTCTGGGATGCTGTTGGGCGGGATATACGGATATACCCCCCTTCAGCGTCCTAGGCGAAAGGCGATTTTTTTTTTTTTTTTTTTTTTTTTTAAATTCCCACCAATTAGTCCCTTTAATTTGTATAATGTTGCCCTTCTCTTTTCCCATCACAGCCCTTGGGCTATCCGGTGCCTCTCTTCCCGCATGGGTTTTAAGTTCACCCCACACTTCCTCCCCGTGGATGAGGTACAGTTGAAAAAACGGTCATTTTACGCCTCAACTGTGACAGGCGCAATTGTTAGGAACCTTGAGCTTTGGCTAACAGCTGAGGAGGTGTTTGCACTTTGTGTATAATCTCGGACTTTACGCGAAGACATTAGGTGCGTGTTACCCCACGTAAGGTTTGGGAGGATCTTCGAGGGCCAAATCCACAGAGCCCACTACGGAGGTGGGCGGTGTGGTTTCGTGTGGGTTCTGGACTGTGACTGCTATGGATGAGAAGGATTACCCTACCTCATTGAAATTAAGAAGAAATAATTCCTGTGTATTTCATTTAATATTCATTTGTTTATTGCTATAACTTATTCATGGAGACGAAGTTCGTGGTTTAATATTTTTATATAAGAGTTAATTAAAGAGAAAACGTTTTAAAGAAAGGTGAGAATAACATCAACATCAATTACCATCCGTCTGGTTTCCAGCCAGACCCCAGCTCTTTCCCTACTACTTCTAGACCAGCAGGTACCTTTGCTTTTCTTCCTTCTCCTACACCTGAGGGTCCTTTGCATAATTTCAGCGAATCGTCGACTGGTATGCCCCTGACACCCCAGTTGCCCAAACGTTTAGGGCAGTCCCGCAAAGGTGCCCCCATCATAGTCGTTCTCATTCGTTTACTCCATACGCTGCACCCCCTCGAGGAATGCCAGCGGATATATCATTCCTGATATATTATATACTGCGATCCACTACCTCCAAAGCTCTTACTGAGCATAGAACAATTATCCTCAGCGAGGCGCTTGAAGAAGCTTTGGGAGTTGAGAAATGAGAAATGGGTCCCTTCTCGTTCAAGCTGCTAACCAGAATCAAAGTTCTATTTTGCCATTCTTAACGCCTCTCCCAAACCTTCCTCTTATTTGTACTTCTGATGAAATAAGTAAAACATCTAAAGGCACTATTTATTCTTTTTCAGAGAGACGAAGACACAGCTGTCGTTTTGGAAGAACTCCAACAGAAAAGATTTTCCGTCACAAACATTTATAGATTTCCCCCTCGCGGGAAACTCATGACAAACCAAACCGTTTGACTACTCGACTTTCACACCCCTTATCACCTACAAAGGTAAAAAATAGGGTTCACAAGTTACAGTGTTCGCACGTATATCCCTCGACCCAGACGTTGCCAAATGCCATATATTTCTTTATCCCACGTGTACTGTCTTAAACAAGATAGACATGTGCCCAATCTGCAGAAGAATTATTTCAGAAATCAATGTGAAATATTGTTAACGTGAAACTGTTAAGGACCCACAGTGCTTCCTCTTCAAATGGCGTTTTTACCTGTTTATGAAAGGAGGTTTTGGAACTATGTCTATACATTAAATGGCAGAGAGATGCCTATCGCCAGGATCAACGAAAAAATACAGACAATTCAAACTTACATCACTTACAGCTACCCAACGCTTCACGTAGTTAATCCGCCAACCACACCTTCCTAATGAACTACCTCTCTTAAATTCCGTATGAACACCAGGCAAGTACTGCAACAGTCTACATTGTTACGCACACCACTACCAACTTTCAAGGCACAAAGCAGCATTGATTCATTCTCCCGTCCACAAGAGCCATCAACAAGGACATCCTGAAGCAATTAACTCTCAACAAGCTACAAATGAAAACTAAGCTAGCTCATTGCCAATATCGAATAATTTTGAAACACTTCACTGCCAGAGACACTCCACTGGCCATACTACCAAACTGGGTTCAACAACTTATGCAGAGGACGGTCTCTTTGTCCCCTAATCTCCCACTATTACTAAAACCCCTGTAAAGATGTTTTAAAACACAAAGAAAAGAATCACCAAGCTAAGATTATTCGCTAAAATATAGAGCAATCGAATTCTTAAACAAAAACACAGTAACCCAAGATGTAAAAAATGCATCAATTAGAGAACTCGCCATTAGCTCTACTTCGAGACAAAAATGCAAAGCTTTAATAGACCTGTACCAATATCCAACTAAGGAACAACTCACCAACCAATCATCTAATAGTCTACAAGAACAGTTTTAATTCCTCTGATTCTTCCTATAATTCTTCTCCCGAGTTCCTTTATCAGCCTCTCTAAGGGATTCATAATACTAGAAAGATGAATTGGATACAGCTCCCAAATGAGTTCGATGCGATGACCATTCTCTTTCTAAATGCTTCCTGGCACTTCCGAGAAAAGGTGGATGGAAACTGTTCAAGTAAAACGTCGCAAAACGCTTCTAACGTTCTGGGTCTGATGAGGCATGAAGATGGACCCAGAGGTCCCATTCTCCAATCAAACTACCCAATTTCCAAAAAAAACCGCATGATGAAGTACTGGAAAATTCTTTAGAAAATCAGACCTTGCCAATTCATCGATGAATCCAATATTGAAATCGATTGTCGTACCCAATACATTCTGAAAAGACCAATTACCTTGCTGGATACACCTTCCTTCCCATTTCCCATGGAAACAACTCTATGCCCCCCACATTTCTGAATCTGCTTGCCAAACGGATTCTGAAACTGCTCTCACTAATAAATATGAGCATTACGAATGCTCGTCTATTAACCAACGAAACCACATAAACAGTTGGATTGCAGTTGAAATTCAACTTTATTCTCGAGTCATGGTGAAGCTCTCTTCACCAAAATTAATTGAAAAATTCCTCCCTAAAAGACGTCAAAACTAACAAATCTCTGTGTATGGACTACCCTGGGCCCCCAGGTTTGTTCCCCTCCTCGCCGAGACCCACGTGCTCAACCTGTTATCCATCTCAATCCGAACCACCTCTAACATACCCCGAGTCACATAGGAGACAATTGTCTCTAATTAGACCACCATTCATAACATTAATAACATCACATGACAATTTCTTCAATGGATTGTGTTGGATATTATCAAATTTCGAAAACTTGTTCAACTAATAAACATATGTACACAAAGTGAATATGTTTGAAGAACTCCGACTATGTCATCGTGACTTCTTCAACCATCTGAATATAAATCGCCGTTAACTTCCTATAGAAAGAGGTGACAATGATGGAGAGCAGAATACTCATTCCACAAATCTATCCTACTTCCCAAGTCCTCTCAACAAAACTTCATGCAGTAAGCGCAAGACTTCACTTATCCATCGACCTTACTATATGTTCAATTTACTTGGCTCCAAGTAGTGAATTTACTAAGGTCGACTTAGCAGATCTTTTTTAAGCAGCTCCCTACTACAGTTGTTATTACTAGGGATTCAACCTCCGCCACCCTTATGGCGGTGACTCGCTCCTTATCTAGTCCAAGATCTTAATAAATCTCCTAACCCCCTTTTCCTGGGATGCCTATAACACAGGACTCCAACTATGAACGTTTAACGATACACACACTTCTTCTGTATTGACATTTCCTTTTGCTCCCATTCCTTTATGGATCATTTACCTGAGTCGCGCTTGGATTATCTATTCGGCAGGATCTTACCAATAGCATTAACGAGCTTGCTCCAAGCAATGCAAAACCAATTCCAGCTGGCGGATTATGATCGAGGGAGTGGGCTCGCTTTTTATCAGGCGACAGCTATCCCTCTTTTCCTTTTAATAAACTATTTCCGACTGTTGAGTGATTGCCTTTCGCTTCTTCAAAAGATAGTCATTCGGCAGCGGAAGTTGAATTATCCACAGTTTTCAGAAGGCGGTCGCAAGCCCATAGGCTGTCCCAACGGAGCGCACAGCAACCAGAGAAGAAGAAACTCTACAAGGCAATACAAAAGGCCCGTACTCCCCCAAACTGATTATTTTTAAAGCAAGCCGCAGCGAATCTCAGGCGATTATCGTAAAACGCGTAAGATAAACAATATTCTCGACTACAGTAATCGACTGTAAGCTCACAAACTCCACCTTCCCTTAGTGTGCGAAGTTAACAGAAAATATCTCGTTGCCCAATGACTCTCTCACCACAGTCCCCGTTTGGGACTGAAAACTAGTACGATTCAGCTCGGCAGTGGGTACGGAAATGAGTTATGGTTATAGCTTTGCTAGCCTCTCGAGATCATTCCGCTACACTGAAGATTTCACAAACTGAAGAAGAACGACACAGCAACTACCAGACTTTGTCAACATGCGAAAGGAGAAGATCAGTACTACACCGTCTTTTTACCTTGGAGTATCAAACATGCAATGGCAATAGCAAGACGGTGCCTTGGTCCAGACATGATTTTCTTAAATCATGCTCCGTCATATCATCCTTCGCGTCAGCATTTTTGCTGGATTTATAACGAGAATCTGGATCGAATCTTTCTTTTCTCTATTGGATACAGCTTTTAATTCCATCTCCAAACTGGAAAGATCCGAGTTGGAGACAAAGCCAGAAGACAATTTCGCTGACCTGTCACTCCTGTAAATTAATGAAGAAAATGTT
>JABUQX010027462.1:42500-58316 GCA_015478945.1 Trachelipus rathkii | reverse complement strand
TAGAGTTGATAACGCGCCCGGGTAGGAAACTGTGGGAAGTGGTTAGCGGCGAATATTTCTGGCAACTATTCCACACTGAAGAAAGGGGAAGTTTATGACTAACAGGCGAAGTATAAGTCGAAATAGTGCTTACCATTTGCCATTAATTAGACGAGATCTCGCAGCAGCTGCTTTAAAAAAATCATGTTGTCGTCGTCGCGTTTTTTTTTTTTTTTGGTATGCCTATAGGTTTTCTTCTCCCGGTTGGTTGGTGCAAACTCTTGGACAAAACCAAAGAATTGCCTAACACCTACCTGCGGAATAGCGAGAGTTTGCTTGGGCGGTTGGTTTTGCGCGCATTTTTTTTGGCAAGCTTCTGGCTGCCTGTGCATTGATACATTCTGGCAAGAAATAAACAGCATCATCCAGATCGGTTGCCAGAACTGCGCTATTGCAACGGTGGAGGAACGATGGAACTAGATTGGCCTGATGAAAAGGAAGCCCACTCCGGCTCCTCTGTTCATTAACGCCAGTTGCGAATTGGGTTTAACAATTGGTTTGGTGGAAGTTCATTTAAGGCTATGCGGAATTAATGGTCCTCTGCTATATCATCGTGGAATAATATGTCCACACTCCATATAATAACAAAGTCCTGGGGGAACAGGCAGAGCATCCAAAGAGAATGGGAGCAAAAGGAATATCAATTAAAGGGAAAGAGTGTGTATTTTCTAAAACGTTCATATGTGCGGATATTAAATCCTTATATTGTTATACGTGGTTAAGGGTTATCCCAGGGAAATAGATGGCAGGCTAAAGAGATCATACAATGTGGGACATAGACGAAATGACAGAGTCCGCGCCTCATACAGGGTTGGCGGAAGGTTGAAGCTCATCCCATAGGCATATAACAACCGGGAGTGGGGAGCTGCTTAAAAAGATCAGCTAAGATCGACCTTATTTCTTAAACTCCACCACTCGGAGCGAGATATCAGGCAGAAAAGTGAGGTCGTTTATTATATTGGAAAATTAGTGACGGTTCCGACCTGTTGAGAACAGAAAAAATATGAAATTTTTTTCCGTAGATCTGTCCACTGCTATAAACGTCTAGGTTTTTTCATCTTAAGGGGAGAGAATTAATGAAAAAAGTTTATTTCGCTGCAGCTTCTACGAATATCAATTGTCAAGCTCTTTCGTTAAAGAGGTTAGCATATATCGATTTTATATTTCCACGGTTCGAACACGATCAGAGGTTAGCATGAGCTTTAAAAGTTCCTGCAAAATGTGACATTTTGAATTAAAAGGTCATATGATTTTTAACTAGAAGTGATACAACTATTTCTTCAATAAATATGGGGACGATCAACAGATAATTTTACATTAAAGGATAATAGTGGCCGTTTGGACATGCGTATAAATTGTTGTTATAAAAATTATATAGCTGGTATGGTTCTTTATTGAGGAAAATGGTTCTCTATGTGGCTATGGAAGGTTGGACTGTTGTGTAAGTGGATCAATTAGGGATGGAATAGGCTGAGACATGGGTTCTGAAAAAGGTTAGGTGCGGCAACAATCTTCTGTGGTTGGTAAGAATAGTCGTTACAACATTAGTCTTGGGTTTTACGACTGGTTTGGAGGTAGTTCGTCACGTTGGTATTTTGGTGCGAGAGGTCTTCACACTAACATGAATGTGAAGTAAGTTGAATTCATCCGTCCATCTTTATTAGATAATTTGTTCGGTCGTTGAAGAGCATCATAATGCTCAACAGGCAGAATCTGCCAAGAAGCGATTCAAAGATGAGTGGAGGAATATGGGAAGGTTTTAAATGGTGAGAGGCGTGTAGAAGGGGACACCGAAAAGTGTCACCTTTTTGTTATAGGACGTTAGTTGCATATTGGGATTCATATGGGTCTAGCTTCTAGACCTTGTCAGTGATGCCAACATTGTCTTTCGGTGATTTTTGGAAGACTGGAAGACCCCCTGAAACATATTTTAGTTATTTAAGACTGGGGAACTTTCTGGCCAGACAATCCCCTCTTTCATTGCCAATAATAGAATTTAAGAACGCTTAGATTTAGATATGCATTAGAGTATAAAAAGACAAAGTTAGGGAGGAGAGAAGAGAATAATTGAGAGTACGTATGAATTTAGTCTGAGAGAGAGAGAAGAGAGAGAGAGAGAGAGATGAGAGAGGAGAGTGGGTCTCACATCAGACCCACTTGGGATACTATGATCCGAGTTTCGTGCTTTCTTTAGAGCATAGAATCCTTTCAGAATAAAACACTGAGATTAGGAGAAATTCGAAGATGCGAGTTATAGAAGGATGTCAGAAGGCTGGAATAATCCTGCCATCATCAGAGAGAGTTGGTGGTGGGTTGGTTCTCAATAAGGATATTGGATAGGAAATAGACCTTCATGACAGATCGTCATGCTTCTTTGAAGTATGCATTCTTTATATATTCTGTGGTTCATGGTGTTTTGCTTAGAAATTTGCATGTTTTGTATTTAGGAGAATTAATACTTATCTTTGGTAATTAATATTCTTCTTTGTGTTTAGGAAAAAATTTTCAGGAAATTGATTAACGGTGGTTTGACATGATTAGCGGATATTGCATGCAGCCTTTCTTACGTGGTTGCGAACTCATCGGAGGGTATAGGACAGAGGTCTTGGCAGAAATGCTCTCCAAGCTTTGTTCTGATAAACAAACTTAAGTTTATTTTCGTGGTTAAAACTATTTACTCGAGTAGCAGTTGTTTATAGGCATTTTTGAACAGGAAGACTGGATCAAGGCACTTTTGGATTGTTTGAGAAGTCGATAGTATAGGTAATGCAGGCGGGGCAGGTTTCAGTGATTGCACGTTTCGCTAGAATTTTGAGGGAGGTCTACTGGTAATGAGTTGTGTCAGTGGTTAACACACGGAGGCGGGGACTCTGCAATTGTAGCATAAGATTGCCTTTGTCTCTGTGGGATGTTTGTCTTTGAGCTGGTGAATGGCATCTTCCCTGCTCAATTTTTGTATGGTATATAACTCCAAAACCTCCTGTACAAGCAGGTAAGACAGGGCATTTAAGAAAGAAGCACTTTGGGGTCCTCCACAGTTTTTGCATTGTGGGGTGTGTTTTCATAAGGAATGTAAAATTCTTCTCAGCAGACTGGGCATATTGTCATGCGGTCCCTACAGTATTTTTGGGATATATTCAAACCGTTCGGGCATTTTAAAGCAAGACGCCTGGATGGCGTGAATAAACGTAACGAGCATTGTAACTTGTAAAAACCTATTTTCACTTTTGATGGTGTAAAAGGGGTACAAAAGGCCAGCAGTAAACTAGTATTTCGGTATTAGGAGATCCCGGACGAGGAGATCTAAAACGTTGTGAAACGGGAAATCTTTTTCTACTGGAGATTTTCTTAAAAGACAGAAATCTTCTTCGTTATTTCTGTTCTACAAGAATATAGTGCCTTTCGATGTAGAGGGGTGCTTCCGGGAGACGTTAAGGGTGACAAGATAGAACTTTGATTCCGGGTAGTAGCTTGCATGAGAGAGGACCCATATCTCATTAATGAGACTGGGTGGTCTTCAACTCTTATAACTTTTTCAAGTGTTTCACTAAGAAATAAGAATAATGGTTCTTTGCTGAGTGAGAGCTTTGGAAGTAGTGGATCGCAATAAGTAATATATGACGTAATATATGATGTGTCAGCTGGCACTCCCTGAGGGGGGGGGGCGCAGCATATGGAGTAAACAAATGAGAATGACTATGACTGGGAGTACCTTTTCGGGATTGCTCCAACCGTTTGGGCACCTGGGGTATCAAGGGCATACCAGGCGACGAATTGTTGAGGTTATACAGAGGACTTTCAAGTGTAGTACAAGAAATAAAAGCTGAAACACCTGCTGGTCTAAAAGTAGGAGGGACCGAGGATGGGTTAGGCTGGAAACCCGACAGATGGTAATTGTTACTGCTGTTGTTGTGCTCACCTTGGTTTAATAACGCTTTTTCTTGAAGATCAAGTTTCATAAAAATTAAACCTCAGACTTCTCCATAAATTCGCAGTTATAACAATAAAATAAATGAAACATAAAAGTAAATAACAAAATGGGCTGGATGGGCGTATATTTCATGAGGAAGGGTAGTCCTTCTCCCCACAGTAGGTCACAGGATAGAGACCTACATAACTTCCCGGCCCCCACCACGTAGGGTAGGCTGTGGATGTGGCTTTGGAAGAGCCTCTAGGAACTCCACGCCGGTTTACCCTCCGTGAACCACACGGAACCCAAATAACTTCACGTTAAAGCCCGAGATTATACACCAAAGTGCAGGACAGCATCCTCCGTGGTTAGCTCAAGGTTCTGGTCCCCTACAATAGGCGGGCCGGTCATAGGCGCGCCAAAAGACTAGGGGAGAAGAAGTGTAAGGTGGACTGAAGACCCATGCGAGAAGAGGCACCTGATGGCCCAAGGAACTGTCATGGGGAAAAAAGGAGGACATCCTCTTTCAAGAGAGAAAGTACGCATAAAGTACTTAAAGGCTGAACGTTACTGATGGGTGGGAACTTTGTGTGGTGTAAAAAAATAAGTAAACTGAGGGTGAAAGAGGAGGATCCCAAGATAAAAGATAATTTGAAAATGAGAGGAGAAAAATGATTAAAATGATTTTCATCTGTGGACAAATGCACTACTAGTGCCGGGGCCGTCAGGATGAACGAAATCCCCAAAGTATTTGTAACTTGTCAATACGTATGTTTCAGGTTATTTCGCCAAGAGGTATATGATCGTAACAAGAATTCAATACCCCTTTGCAGAAATAGTAATATATATATATATATGTATTATTATATATATATAGTTATATTTCTTTATATCATATATATATACTATATATATATTATATATATAAATAATATATATTATATATATTTTACTATATACTATACATATACTATATATATATTTATTATTAATATCTTATATATTATATATATTCTCTAAATCTTAGAAAAATATATATATAATAAGCACCAGGTTAAATTCTCTTTAAAAAGTCAAGAATAAATAACATTAATAAAAAAAAATATATAAAGAAAGAAATTACTGATAGAGCTTGGAAGCAAGATTAAAGTCCCATTGTCTAAATCCTGAGTATTGTTTTCTTATATTTCGTATAATTCGTTTATACTCAATACGATGCTCTATTTCGATTAAATGGAGCGTTTAGAGATAATCAGAATGAAACATGAATGCATTAAGCTTAATCATATTCTAGTGATAATATTGATATTTAACTTCTCTGTCATTCCTTTCCTTCTTGCCTTCAGCGCTTAAGATTTTCTGATGTTGATGTTTAAATCTATTTTTGAAGGTATGGAAATGTAAGAATTGCCTATAATATAGAATATATACTCGTACCAACTCTTAACGCTTAAAAACAATGAGCCAAAAAATAAATTCTAGATTATTAATGGGTCATGTAGTTTTTCAGTGATGGTGATGATAGAAATTTTATAACAATATGGTTTAAAATCAAGGTATATATTTACCTTCACAGCAATCACGGATTTCTAACATTATATTATATATAGATATATTATATATATATATATATATATATATAGAACTATTATCCTTTAAAAGGTAGTTACCGTTATATATTCGAACGAACGATAATTGGATCGTATTTTTTTCTCGATAATTCAAGGTCAAATAGTGTCGTTAAGGTTGCCAAAATAACAGTTGTGTTTTTTCTTAACTGAAAGGAATACTACAAAGATTAATCGAATGTTAATTAGAGTTTAGGTCTTACAGCCCTAAAATAAGAATAAAAATGCTAAAATTATTTAAAAAATAATTGAAGTTATAAATTTTGACATCTAAAAAATTTAGCCAGCATGGTATAGAAAGGTCTTCTGGGATCTTTTCTGTGGATGATTTATTAGTAACACGTCACACTGGCAGGATGCACGAGCCAGTAAGTTCTGCGATCTTCGATTATCACGCCACATATTTATTAACTTCCTTTTAAAGGGAAATGCCTAATATTATATTATATATATAAATATAGTATAATACTTATATATATATAATATATATATATATATAATAATATATATATTATTAATATTTAAAACTAAGTATATTAGCTTAAAATTTATAGGTTTTTATAATATGTATATACAGTAAGCTATTTGAATAACCTTTATATATATTATTATATATTAAAATATATATATATATATAATATAGATATATTATTTTAATATTATAATATTATATATATAATATATATATATATATATATATATATTATATATATAATTAATATATACTTAAATAATATATATATATATATATATATTAATATATATATATACATATTATATATAATTACATATATATGGCGTCTTATACTGAATATTATAGTCTGTGAAAAAATAAATTAGACAATATATAAGTATATTATACTATATATATATATATATATATATATATATATATATATTAATATAATATAATATATATATAATATATATATATCGATAATTGGTATGCAAAAAGATTGGCCACCGCTCACTTTATAGTACTATACCTAAACTCTTAATATGATTTTGATAATCGATACTAAATATTTGATTATTCTGTATTTAGACCTTTTTATAAAGATCAAACCCCTATATATATCTTAATATATTTATATATCTAAGGTTAAGTATATATTTGTATATATTAACTTCTTATTATCACTACCGAGTACATACACCTAAAATAGATATTCCGTCTATGCCCTTTAAGTTTTTATAATATAATATATATATATATTAAATTATTAACTGTAATATAGAGTTTAAAAGGAATGCCTAAATCTACTTAGGAAACTACTCTAGGTAATGCTACCTAGGATCCGAAGTGAGGGATAATACCGAATACCTATAGCCATCTCTTATCCTCTGCGACTCAAGTCGTATTTTTTTCAAACTTACCAATGATATCAATGGATACATATTACGTGCATAACTTCTTTGTATATACAGTAGTTATAGATATTCCCAGCACACACACATCACTATACATCCATCCCAAAATACTTATATAGATATATATTTATATGTATATAATATAAAGCCATATACTATAAGAAAGGAAATTGTAATAGATGAATTACTACATCTGCGTATTAAAACTTTTGTCAAGGTTATTTTCATAAGATTGAGGATGACTTGGTAAGGTTACCAGTTCTCATTTAATGAATTCATGCTGATTGTGTGATGGTGTAACTTGACAGGAATTAATAATCAAATAAATTCACAGCGGCTTAAAATTTTATCCGGATTAAATGGTACGAGAAATAAACAAATTCAGTGTGTGATGTTGTGTGCTTGTTAAGGTGTCTTAAATTATCTTAGGGCAGATGGAAGGAATAAGGTAAGGTTCAAAGTAATCGAAAATGTGCTTTAAGGCATAGACTAAATCAAATATTACTACATTCACTGACTAATGTAATAAAATCTCTCAGACTTTTAAATTACAACTAATTTTAAAAGCGATAACTAGGAAAAAAATCATTGTGAAAAAAAAAAAGAAATCTCTTGGCAAAATATACGTTATCCATAGGTTGGGTGAGTCCCAAAACCCTCGTTCGTTGTCTGCTGCTTTTAGATACTGAGATCCTCTGGTCGATTCCCTTGGTTATAACACAAATGGAAATGTAATACCCATGAAACTATAGGTCAAGCATATGGTAAGAGTTAATTATTGTGTTTTTAAATGTTAAAAATAGAATGAAATATCAAACGTTTCTCTTTAAGTCTGGCATCCGCCGAAGTTCTCGCGCCTCTCTCTCGTTTCCGATCCGTCCGACACTACTCTAGAAAAAACAATGTAATTATGAAAATTTCCTTCCTCTATATATTATGATTATTATACCTAATAATTTATAAGGTTAGAATGAACAGTTACAACGTGCTTATGTACACACATCAAAAATAGCTATTTATACTGTATTCAAGTAGTTAAGAATAAGTATGCCATTGAAATATATGACACAATGACATATCTACAAATCATAACGATAAAAACAAAAATGCATAAAAAAATAAAGTAAGGTCAACGTGATAATCGCTGTAGAATTACATTGGTTTGCCTCAGAAAATGATAACAGTATAGTATAAATATAATTACCTTCTGCAACTTTTTAAATGTTTTTATTGTTGTTAATTTCTTCTATGTATTCATAAATATTCTCATGACAGTGACGAGAGTAGATAGAGGACTGACATAGACTGGGTGCTATGATAGATATCCAAAGGACATAGATTTAGCAAATCTTATCTGGTCAGGGTTATTCTTTATCAATAGCATTATTAATAATGTGTTTATATCATTGTCTTATATATTCCTTACTATTACTATCTATCTCAAATATTGTATATATATATAATAGTATTTTATTAATAACTTGTATATACGTCAACATATATATTTAGTTATATGATAATTATATATTCATAATTGCTATTTAAATACTCAATAATAATAATTATTATATCGGAATAATACTTACTAACTGCAAGATATCTATATAAAATAGTGATTGAATATATATATATAGTATATATATAAGTTAATATAATAAGGTATATAGTATATAGTATTAAAACCACTATAACAGTAAAAGATATATACTAAACAAAGTGTGCTGATTGTATAAACGATAAGAGAGCTTGCAAGAACTAAGAGAAAAAGCAAAGAAAGTCAAAAAGAGAGTCTGTTAGAATAAAAAGAAGTTAGATTACGAAACAAAGCCTAATCTAACCTTTCGAGAAGTGCTAGGTAAATGGCGCAACTTTCTTGTTAGCAGAAGTCACGAGAAGTGTTCATGTTTTCATTACGTGGAATGAATACAACAAGCCAGAGTCTGATAATTGATATAGAGATGATGCAAAAGCATTAAAGTTTCACTACAGTGTAAATTGAAATCTAGACTTCTCCAATGCACTAGAGGATCCGATATAATGGTATTTTTATCCTATAAAGGTGGATATTTTTTGTTAAGAAGAACTGACTTTAGAAAAAAATGCACTAACGAGAGTCAGACCATGTATTATAACGATCTACACATAGAAATCATGGATTTAGCGAGGATAAATATATAATGAATTATATTCACCAGTTTTTAGCTTCCTCTGGTAAAGTTACCACCATTCGGTCTCTTGTAAAGTATAGTATAATATCTACATAATTCTTGAGACTTATAAACTCATATTTTCCTCACTGATTTTGGATCTTTGATTAACATTTTGTTCTTTCAAAAGCTAATATGAACTAAGTAACTGATGTAGTTTTTCCACAAGGAGTAGAAGAAAGTTGTTCATTTATCATCTCGGAAACAATCAACTGCCTAACAGGTAGGGACCGGCGATATGAAAGTTCGTGACTTAGAAAGTCCATAAGACCTCTATGTGTAAAGACATAGTTGAATATCCAGGTCGTGTTCCTTAAGTTCAAGAGCAGTGTGAGAGACACCTGATATTAACTAAGTTACATATCGGCTACTATATGTTATATATATATATTATTTATATATTATATATTAATATATATATATATATATATATATATATATTATATATATAAATATATATAATATATAGATATATATATAATATATATATTATATAATATAATATATTATATTTAATATATTATATATATTAATATATATATATAAATAATATATATTAAATAATATATATATATATTATATTATATATATAATATAATATTATATATTATTATATAATGTGTACTAATATTGGAATTACGTTAGGTCGTTGGAATGCTACATCCTACAGAATAGCTAGTGAAATCCGCCAAGAAATTCAACTAGTTACATCCATTGAATCCACTGACATCATAATTTTTGTCCCTAATTGCATGTCGTATTTTTGTTGTTTGTTGACTAGTGAATTTATTATTCACTTTTTATGCTCTAAAGAATTATATAATATTATTGTAGATTTGAGAATTGGAAATAAACAAATCTCAATAATTTATCAAAATATCTAATTATGCGTCTTCGATAAGAAATTAAGTATTAGGAGACGTTTTATAAAATTAATGCAAATATTATACTCCTCCAATCAATAAGTGAAATAAATTGATTCATAAGATATTTGTAACTTACAAATAAAAGAGATATATATGAAATATATATTTTTTATAATAATTCCAACTGTAAACTAGGTATAGGGTTGGTGAAAAAACATTTACGCTGTAAAAAATATAAAACAAAACAATAAAACTGCGGTATAATAACAAGGACTTATCTAGTACCATAGGGTTCATACATTTGCTGTTTATGCTATTTTATGATGGTTTAAATGTAGTTTTTAATGGTAGATTTTTAAATAGGATTTTAAGGTCAATAATAACTACTAACTGTAGAAACTGTTATTACACATTTTAATTCAAGATATTACAGTAAGTAAATTAATTATTTATATGTCTTAGATTCCATAGTTTTATGTACTTTTAATCAATTTCATAACCTTTATAAACGGTCATTTTTAAATTTAACTTAGCCAAAATAGAAAATCATCATGTAAAAAATAAGAGTAGGTAATTATATATTAAATCTTTAAACATCATCTGAGAAGTTAAAATGTATTTTATCTCTTATTTATTTTACTAAAAAAAAATAATTATTATTATATTTGTCTAATGCATATATGTCCTAAATGAATATAATTAATCGTATTTATTCATGTTTAGATATCCAAGTTTTAGACTGATAACTTTATATATCAACTCTCTATTAAAGGATGATACTATGTGATATAATGTAAAATGACGCCACAAATAAGAAAATCTACGACTTTATGTACCTAACTATCTCGATGCCACATTTCTCACATATCCTCACACTTAGGAGAGAGGTTTTTAAATTAGATAAACAAAAGGTATGGAGCTTTATCTTAGGTAAATTTGATACAAATGGTTTTCAGAATGAAATAGAACAAGAAGATCATTAGTTTAAACATGATATAATATTACAATATATTTGAACATTTCTTGGATAAACATGTGGTAGTGTGACCTAAACCAACTACTTCAAAATTATTAAGTATGTAGGAACATATTATAAAATCAAACATTTATACGTCATGAAATGGTAATAAAGAAAACAACACGCTTAAATTATAATTAGTTTCATCTATTCTCTCTCTCTCTCTCGCTCTCTCCTCTCTCTCTTCTTACTATATATATTAATATATTATATTATATTAATTATATAATATATATATATATATATATATAGATAATATATTAATATATAATATAATATATAATATATATATATATTAATATATATATTATATATAAGATATATATATTATAATATATATATATATATATATATAATATATTATTATATATATTATATATTATAATATATTATCAATATGTATATTAATATATATATAAATATTATATATATATATATATTATAATAATATATATTATATATATATATTATTATATATATATATATATTATAATATATATTTTATATATTAATATATATATTATATTAATATATATAATATATAATATAATATATATAAATATATATATATATTTATATATATATATTAATATATATTTATAGATACGACTCCAAATTTACTCAGATAATAATAAAAAATTCGCAAGAAAATTTATTTATATAGTGACCAATTCACATATCATACTAAAATCGATATAATCCTTCTCACGTTGATTAATAAACCAGTTTCACAGCTATAGTACACCGGTAATAAAGATATATTTTAAATATTGTATGCATGTTTTTTTAATGGTTCTAAACCTTTGGTTTTATGTTTTTACTTTAAAAACCAATGTTTTAAAACCAAAATAGTTTAAAC
The DNA here is from genome assembly GCA_015478945.1 of Trachelipus rathkii. Classification (NCBI taxonomy): domain Eukaryota; kingdom Metazoa; phylum Arthropoda; class Malacostraca; order Isopoda; family Trachelipodidae; genus Trachelipus; species Trachelipus rathkii. Next base: position 46,418 of record JABUQX010027462.1, on the reverse strand, counting down.
CATCCCACCTAAAAAATAGGGTGACAAATATTAATCGAAAAAATTGCTGTGATAATAATTAATAAACTGTAATTATACATAAACTTGTGATTATGCACCAATTTGACAGAAGAAGGAAAGGACTGTTATTGAACGGTCAAAAGAAATATTACAATGAAATATCCTAGTTCGTGTTACATTCTCTCTCACGTGCACTATTTTCAATATAGCCAGTTTCACAGCTATAGTACAACGGTTATAATGAATATTTAAAATTGTCTTGTTTTGTTATCACTGTAGGAGTTTAGTTAGTCAATTCCCACGAATATGCTCACAATCGTCAATAACAGGATGATAAAGAAGCTCTGCCGTTTGATTTATGTATATATTTAGATTATACATAAGTAGATTATGCACCAATAAGGATTTAGTTTCTTGGAGAATCCTTCTACTACGGTCTTTCAAATGGAAGGAATTTGCAAGAGAAGATATCTAATTGGACGAGAAAAGCCTAAGAAAGAGAAGGAGGTAGTCAAGTTTTCTAAAACCGAAACCTTGTAGGACTATTGGACTACAACTTCAAAAAAGAGGGAAACGCAGATTCGTGTCTTTCGATCTTCTCAAGGAGGAGTATGGGTATGCTAAAGAGTTTCAAAGACGGCTCACCCGATGATGTTCTTCTTGTAATTAGGTTTATATAAGATAAGATTTTTTTGGAACATCAAATCTTCTTTTTAAAGGGACACGCAACCATTATGTAACAAGATTCCTAGAGCAAGTAAATTATATAAATTCAAGCAACTTCTCATCATTATAAAAGAAGTTATTTTGCTAATAGTAACATTACTACCAAATCTTATTGTTCAATGAAGTTGGTGAGTACATCTTAAAAAGAATATAATTTCTCGCATATATTTCGCTGTCCGATTCCCATTACGCCTTAAAATTTGGGACTCCAACTACCTAACCCATATTACTCTACCTCAACTACTAAACCTATATTACTCACCTACAATACTATAACCTAACCCTTATTACTCTACCATATTCAACTTACCTAACTCTTATTTACTTCTACCTCATATTATATACACTTACCCTTATTTATTATTTCTAACCTCAACTTACTCACTAAACTACTTTGCCCACCTCTATACAACCCAGGATTTACCAACTTTGGTGACAACACCTACACCAACAAATTGATAAAATTGAAGGAGAAAGTCATCAAATTTGTCAAGTTTTTGATAGTTGCATTGCCGTTCAAGAAATTCAGAATGGATAATTCTTTTCAAAGTTTGTCATTATTTGAAACAAAATGGGAAATAGATTGAGAAGAGAAAAGACGGAAATGCTTGCACAAAGTTAGTCACTTAAGATCAAAAGATAATATTGATATACTGATTACTGCTAATGTTCATATGCAATGGCATTAACCATTAGGTTTAAGATCTTTTGTTTAAAAAAAAAAAAAAATTCAGATTTTTTAATGCACACATATATTTTGAAATATGTATTTTATTGTTTTATTATCTTGATAATACTATTAGAGAAATAACTTTGGTTAACATGCTCTTTGATTTCTTTGATTTAGATTAATTTAAAAAGATTTAAGAGTCAAAATTAGAAGTGTTTAGGTGGATCTTTGGGTAAACAACCTTGTCATAGTCTCTATAAATACCTTATTTAACAACGTAAAGTGAAAAAATTAGCCAAAGAGCAAAAGTCACTGCAAAAAATTCTATTTTTTTACACAGGATTTTTGCATCGGTATCGGTCATTTTTCACCAATATTAACAGATATCCACGATATCGATTACCGATACTACAACAAATTTCCCATATCGTTTAAAAAAAAAAAAAAAAAAAAAAAAAAAAAAAAAAAAAAAAACACGATTGCCATACTTGAATCCATCCCTAGGATATAGATATACAAGTGACATAGCAACACCAGGTTTCTAATAGGAAAAATTCAGGTGAACGAAACTACTTTCAAATGACTATGAGGCAAAGAAATTACGCAGCATCATTAAAAATCTTAAATAATTATACTGAGAAATACTGAAATTTAAATCAGAGGCTCTTTCAAAATTACGAGTCATCTAAGGTATCAATTGAAATAAATCATTCTTAGAAAAAATTTATACCTTCAAAAAAGGCTGTACAACATAAATATATCACAACTTTATATATACTATATATATATATAATATATAGTATATATATATTATATATATATATTATATATTATATATATATATATATTAGTATATATATATTATATATATAATATATATATGTATATATATATATTTATATATATATATTATATATATATATATTATATATATTATATATATATTAGTATATATATATATATATATATATATAATATATATATATATATATATAATATATATTATAATATATATATCCCTTATTTTACAATAGAATGGCAAGTATATACATGAAAAACAATAAAACATGACTCTAGGAGTCAAAGATATATATATATATATTATATTATAATATATATATACTAATTATATATATTATATATATATATATATATATAATATATATATATATATTATATATATATATATATAATGAATAATCTTGAAGACATATAAATTCTTTCACTAAAATAACCGATTGTCAAATTTAATATTATTTATTTATATATATTAATATTAATAATTATTAATTTTATATTTTTTTTATTAAAATTTTTTATTATATATATATATATTTATTATATATTATATATATAATATATATATATATATATTATATATAATATATATATATATATATATATATATATATAATATACATATATATATATATATTAATATATAATATATATAATATAATATTATATATATATATATATACTTATATATATATATATATAATATATATATATATATATATAATATATGTATATATATATTATTGATATATATATATTGTGTGTGTGTGTGTGTGTGTGTGTGTGTGTGTAGAGATAAAAACTGGAAGATAAAAGAAATCTGTTTCTCCCAGAGATCGAACAGACGTTCTGTTGCCGTGTACAAGAATCCGTATGTCCATCGTTACAAACACTTTGCTATCCTGTACAACATAAAAAAAAGTTTCTTTTAATTGCCTGGATTGCTATTTCAACTTATATATATATATATATATATATATATATATATATATATATAATATATATATATATATATATATATATATATATATATATATATATATATATATATATATATATTATATATATATATATTATATATATATTCCTATTTTATTACTTCCGTTCGATTTTTTATGTTTTTTATTATATTAAATGTTAGTTCCGAGCGTTTTTTTTTAATAGCTGTTTTGATTGATTTGCTACTGTAAAGTCATAATCAAATTTGCTGTTTTTTTTGTTTTGTTTTATTGGGCAGGTTTGTAAGATTTGTGAAAGAAATTATGGAACCATACATTAAAGGCCTATAGGTCTAGATTAACGGTACCTGAAAGTGTTCAAAAGGAAGTTGGGGAAAATAGACAAAGGGAAAAAGTTCCAGATTTTATCAGTAGAGTACAGTAGCCGTTAGGTCTACGATAAGAGAGCAAGCATAGAAATGGTAAAATTGTGGCAAAGTGTATCGTATGATTCCTTCTCACAGATCGGTGAAGGAGGTATGCAAATGGAGAGTCCAGAAAGCAGTGTTATTGGTAAGTGATAACGTTAAAAGTCATGCAACAAATTCGATAGGCAAAAAAGACTAGAAAGAATTAGTGAGAGCGAAAGAGCTAATAACACAAAAAGACCTAGACTCCATCTTTTCAAGGAGAGTTGTGTGCGTTGAACCACCCCAATTGTCTGAGGAATACTCCATACATAAAGAGGCGAATGACAACCCTATAAAGAGTTAGCAAGTAGGGTGG
>JABUQX010027462.1:0-37500 GCA_015478945.1 Trachelipus rathkii | reverse complement strand
AACATCTAATGATTTAAAAATAGAAGTTAAAATTAAGCAAAAAGCTATTTTAAAATATCTGCGACTTCTTTGACTTTCTTACAACCCCATTAACTAAGTTTTTAAAATACACTTATATTTCTTCCACCTTTTTTACAGGAGGAAATCCTCAGGATCTTCCTGGCACCTTGGATGGTATTGACACGTGGGATATGATCGCTAACTATTCCAATTCTCCCCATGTCAAAATGCTTCACAATATAGACCCAATCTCAGGATCTGCAGCCATAAGAGTTGGAGAATGGAAATTAGTATACAGTTAGTAGTTTTTTTCTCTAATTAACATCATTCTCCTAACATCTTCATTCTTGTTCTGAATTATTAGTATCCAACTTGGGAGATCAGGATTTGGATGAGTATTTAGCTAATGTAGATGATCCTGTTGGAGTTCCCAGAGAAGTAGACGAAAGTATAGTTAGAGTTAGTCAACCTGAAATTGTTCTCATGGTATCGTCCTTACAAATCAGTTTGCTTTGAGCACTGTTGGTTGTCGAAAGAGTGCAAAAAAGAATGCCATTCAGCAGAGATAAACATTAAATTGTGTCAATTACGGAAAACGGTTTACAACATTTCATTGATACATGAGCGTGTATGGCCGATGAGACGTGGTGTTACCTGCACGACCACCTAAAATTTTTCAAAAAAAAAAAAAAAAAAAAAAAAAAAAAAAAAAAAAAAATTTTTCCCGGTTGTTTTGAATTATTTAAAAAAAAAAAAAATGCGTCATGGTCCAAAGGTTTTAAACAATTCACTCAATTTCATTGAGCAGGATTGCTCAAAGAAAGTCATGCTGATGCTCCTTTAGACATTAAAGGTCTCTGCACTTTGGTTCATACTCAGGTCTACATTACCAAACTCTATGTGCTATTTATTCTGTCTCTTCTAAGCATCGACGAACCCTGAGCTTTTGGAAGCTGAAAATTGATATTGCACAATGACATCTTCGTACATATCGTCCATTCCTGGTCTCTCAATATCTGACGAACCCACGGTACCTGGGCTTTCTCAACCTCCTTACTCTGCAGATTTGTTCCAGCTGATTTCTATACGTTGCATCAATTGAGATCCTTTACTGGCGCGATTTCAGCGCAGAAGGAAATCAAACGCACGACGCCCATTCGTGAAAGTAACAAAAGATGTTATAAGCGATTTGAGTATTGTATACACGCTACAAAAGTGTTAAAGCCGACTAAGTACTTTGAGGTGATTGTTAATATGTATTACCATATACGATATATGTTTAGTAAAAGTTCGGTTATTTTTTGACTCTACCTCGTATATAAGTATTTTAAGAAATGCCAAAATTTTCTTTTATACTCCGTTTTTATATTCATTGGTTCAAAATTAGAATTGGATATTAGTCATTCTATGCTCAGTCGCTTGATAAATGCTTTGTATTCGATACCTGGAAAGTTTTGATCTTCAATCAGATAAGTGCTCTCTAAGTGCTGATCTAGAAATATTGAATTATTAACTATAGACTAATAATTCAAATTCAAATCATTTATTCAACAATTAAAATAAAGTTCCTTGAGAATCAGTAAAATCAAAAATAATAAAATATATGTCCGTAAAATTAATATACCTTAAAAAGTTATAATTAAATTATTCTAATACGAATAAATTAAATATATCATAATGCTAATTATTTTTCTAATTTTAATATATACATAAACATACATTATAAACTAATAAATAATATTATATATATATATATATTATATTATATATATAATATATATATATATACTATATATATAATATATATATATATAATTTATTAACTATACTATATGCGGAGAGTAACACGCATTACATCGAACATGAAATACCTCCCATTTTAATGGTTCGCCTCTTTTGCGCTCATATTCTTCACACACTCATCCTCCAGCAACATATTACTAACACCATTTATCCACATATCATAACACATAATAAAAGTACACACCCCACTTCTAGATACACCTTACAGACATCCCTACTACTCATATCCTTGGCGGCGAGAAAATTTCCACACGTAGTCCGCGTGTCGAGATCGATAAGCGTGGTAGGTTGGGGCTGCTACTACCATCTATTTCTTGCAAGGAATGCTAATGCACTCGGAGAAGGTCGTTATCGCCGTAAACGACCTTCTACTTTCGGGCGAAATTGTATGAATCGTAGGGTACATGAATGTCAGATGAATAAATGTTGAGGAGAAGAGAGAGATGATGAGGATGTATTTAAGAAAGGGCAAATTTGATTTGCCGCTGACTGAAACAAAGATGAAGAAAAGTTAAATTAAGTGGTGTGATGTGGAATGTGTGTTGAATGGATAGAGAATGAGAGAGAGGAAAGCAGTTGCAATTTGATGAGTGACCTGTGTATGAACTATGGTAGACGTTGATTTGTGATTCTCGAATTTAATGCGTTAATTTAAGTTTGAAAGTCAGTTGTGTGGTTGTACTATGCCATCTGAGGAAAACGTGAAGAGAGTACGATTTTTGGGATAATCTGAATGATTTTCTGGATGTGTGAGTAGGAGCTTCAGATTGATATTGGGGACCTGCAATGCGTTGGATAGGATCAAAAAGGATGCGTATAACAGTGGGTTTGGGTGGCGGGAGGAAAATGATAATTGTAGAAGGTGATTACATTTCTGTGAAGAAGAGTATGTGTGTAATAATACTTTCTTTAAACACAGGTGTATTCAATTATGCTCGAGTTGATGTAGGTAGAGATGGTATCGAGTGAAAAGTATGATTGATTAGTGTTGGTGAAGAAGAGATGTTGTAATATGTGTTGGATGTTAAATCAGTTAGGTTTTTAATGGATTTATCGGATCATTATGTTTTCTATGTAAATTATAAGTTATGGGCTGGATGGAGAGAAGTGCTACGAAAGGAAGTAGCGTAAATTAAGAGTGAGAAGTAAGGGCCAAGATAATAAGGATAAGTATGTAGACGGCTCGCTCAGTAAACGTGAATGTGAACAAGTTCGATACTGAGCAAAGCTGGGCAAAATAAGGAAGGCAATTGCTTAGGTGTCAAAGAATTGTGGTATGTGCTTAAAATTAGAATAGTAGAATTGTACAGGCGAATGGTCGAATGAGAGTACGAACGGTTAAAGTTAAAAAGACACGCGTGCGTTGAACGTACTAAGCAAATGATGAGTTCCAAAGAAAGAATGCTTGAATTATTAAGGAGGAAAAAGATAATACTAAAAGGTATACGTAGAGAAACAAGAGTAAATGAACCAGTTTGAAGGAGGATGAATGAGACATACAAGGAAATAGGACTCCTGGAAGGAAGCGCGAAAGTTAAGAATGAGATAAGGGGAATCTGCTTAGGGGGGGCTTAGGGAAATCTTAAAATTGAAAAAAATTTAGATGTGCTTTTGTAAACTGATGAAAGAATGTGAGGGGAGTGTGGAACAGAACACTTCGATAAAATCGCACAAAAATATAACAGAAAATGATTCGAGATTCTATGAAGTGCGTTTTTATGGTGCAGAATGAATCAGGTAACTCTTGCGGATCGAGCTCATTTAGAGGAGGGGTAATGGGTGGGTGAGAAAAGTGAAGAATAGTAAATCTGGCAGTGTATAGATGAAATTGCTATGAAATGATCAAGAGCGAGGCGAGATGGTGATTGATTGGATTTGCAAGTTGTTGTATATCAAAGCCTTTATGGAGGTATAATTTCCAAAGATTGGAGGAGCTAGCGATAGTTACCTTGTATAATTAAGGAGAAAAGGGAACTGTAGAAGATAAATATACGCCCAATCCAATTTTATTGAGTGATTAAGTAGGGAGAGGTATGTGCTGGTATTTTGGTCGAAAGAGTGCTCGAGCGAGTGACTGAGGGACTGATGGTGAAGACAAGGTGCGTTTAGAGTGTAGACGTATGTGTGGATCAAATATTTACATGAAACAAATGATTGAGAAAATGAGGAGAAAAAAAAATCTATATTTGTTTTGTGATTTGCAAACAGGGTTGATAGATATTAAAGGGAACGTTATGGCAGTGTTAGTGATATATGTGTTGGTGGTAGGCTTCTGATGAATCCAAATATCGATGACGATATAGCGTGTGTAGATAAAATCGTGTCAATGTGATGGTTAGATTTAATAGCGGAGTGAGACAGGGTTGTTTATGTCTCCATTGTTATTCAATTGTATATGAGATGGGTATGAAGAATTGATGTGGGGATGGCGGACATGGGTTAGAATTGGATAAATGGGTGAGTGGAGGGTGCCCTACCATTATATGCGGATGATTTGTTCTGTGTGCTAATCTGAAGAGATTTGAGAGAATTGGTAGAGAGATTTGCAGGGTGTGTGAAAGGAGGGGCTTGAAAGTAAACGTTGTAAGAGAAGTTAGGTGTGAGGAGAGACACTCCTCAGTGTGAATTAGTTAGATGGGAGCAGCTAGAACAAGTGTCTGAGTTTAATATTTAGGGTATATGTTGGATGAGAAGGAAGGACATGCAGAGTTTTAGTAGGAAGTGTGACATGCAGACGGGCTGCTGCAATTAAATCGTTGTAATGGCAAAGTGGACTAAGTTGGTGGTGCTAGTGGTCTTACATGAGGTATGTTTACCTGTGTTATTGTATGTTAGTGAGACTATGGTCTGGAATAAAGAAGATTAATCAAGTCAATTGTTCTGGATGACACATCTTAGGGCCTGTGCTAGTGGAGAAGATGGTGATAAAGAGAGGACATGAAGTATTAGAGAGTGGGTGTGTGTGAAGCAGGTGGAAATGAGAAATAATGAAAGTATGTTGAATGGTTTGTCATGTGGAAAGGAGAATATAGTAGGTTGTTAAGCGTGTTATGTATATGGTGAGTTGTTGGAACGACGGCTGGGAGACGTAGCAAAGTGGATGAGTCGGTGAACGAATGTCTGAAGAGAGAAATTGTGACGTTGGGCAGAGCGGAGAATCAAAGGGCATGATAGGAGAGATGCGGTTTGTATGGGGGCATGGTTGTGGCCCACCTGGCCAGGGATAACCCTACATTGACATTACCATAGTGAGGTCCGTCCACATGAAGCTCTAGGGGGGGATTTTCTGTCGGACGAGCTCTCACTAATTAATTGTACAGAGGGGGAGGCTCTGCTTTCTTTTCGACGTTTGTCATGTTCCCTACTGCTTTTCTTTCCCATGCTTGTACAGCACCTTACCCCAATCTTGGGGGCAAGGAGGAAGTGAAGAAAGAAAGAAATATATAGTAATATATAATTATATAATTTTATACTATAATATATATATATATATATAATAGTTATATATAATATATATATAATATTATAATAAATATATATATATTAATATATTATATATACTCTTTAACTGCTTTTCCCTATTAGAGGTAATACGAGGAACACAGGGAATCGCAATTAAGCCGCTATCCAACCAGCGCCACCAACATGTTCTCGCAGTCGATTTGAATCTTCCCCCCAGTAGATAAACTCCTACTGTACGGGAGATTGACCAGCGTCCTCTCGTAGAGAGTCGCTACTCAGCCTCGCGCACGAGGCGTTCATTATTATATAATATAAATAATATATATTATATACTTATATATATAACTTATATAGTATAATATATTATATATATAGTATATATATATATATATATATATATATTATAGTAAGATATATATAAATTATATATAAAATGAAATATATATTTAAAAAAAAATATATACAGTTGTGAAGTTATATAAACACATAAACTGATGTCCATTTATTCAAAATATATAATTTATATAATATATATATATATATATATATATATATACTATATATATATATATATATATATAATAACAGTTAATAAAAAATATGAGCAAGAATATATATTTATAGAATTATATATAGACTTATATTATAATATACTATAGGAGTAATCATTGAATGCTAGTAAAATTATTAGCATAATATAATAATAATAATAATAATAAAATAATATAATAATAATAATAATAATAATATAATAATATAATAATAACAATATAATAATATCAATCATTTATGGAATTATCAAATCTAAATAAACATTAGATATTAATGATAATATTCTTTTAAAAACATTTGAATTTATTCAAACTTCAACATTGGTGAGGGTACCAGATGACTGGAAAACAGCATATGTTGTCCCTATTTATAGAAGGTTAAGAAGATTGGAAATTATAGCCTGTTAGCTTAACATTCTCTGGTTGAAAGTTGAAAATTACTGAAAAGGTCATATAGAGAAATATTTAGAAGATAACAAGTATTGTATGACTCCCAGCATGTTTCAGAAAGGGTAGGTCATGAGTCATGTCAGATTAACCTTTTAGAATTTATGAAACATTACTGACTGCATGACCGAGGAGATCCAGTTGAACCAGGTAAGACTTAGCAAACTTTTATAACGTTCCCACATAGGCTGATAAGAGTTATTCGCAATGTGTATAAGGTAGTGTACATGTTGATAAAGAGTGCTTGTTGAATAGAAAACAGTGTGTACAAACTAAATGCAATAATCATCATGGAAATAGTGAAGCGTGGTGTCCTACAGGGTTCAGTGATTAATCCAATCCTCACATATATAAATGATTTGGACCCAGGAACTAAATGAAATTTTCTAGTTTGCAAAGATGATACCAATTGCACCACAGTAGAATACTGAATGATGTATAAAATTCAAAATATCTTGATAACTTCTGGTGGGCAAAATAATGCAAATAATTTTAATAGCTACAAAGTGTAATTCTCACCTAGGTACTAAAAAAAGTTTTAAACTTACGATATGAATGATGCTTGAGTCTGACCAAGAAAAATTTAGTGTGATATAAGCATAATTTGAAAGTAGCTATCAGTGTTGGAAGCAAGAATAAAAGCTAAATAAGATGCTGTCATAATAAATCCAATGTGTTTACGAGCATGCGAATATAAGAAACTGCATAATTATTCTATGTTAGCCAGGAATAGATTGTGTGCCACAAGTGGGCCCCCTTATGAAAGAAAGACTTAGGTATGCTAGAGAGAGTGAAGTCAGAGCAACAAGATGATTCTGCTGTTGAGGGTAGATCTATAGAGAAGCTGAAGAGTGGAATGTTCTGTAGAAAGACATTTCTCAGAGACATGATAAAAGTCTACAAAAATATTTACATACTATTGATAATACGTAGACCCATAAATTTTCATAGTAGAACTGACAGATGACCAGCGGGCATATAGAAAAATTAAGAGAAAGCATCCATCTTGATATAAGAAAGCATTTTTTCAGCAATAGTTGTTAAATTTTGGAATGTTTGCCACAGCGGTTGTGACGCAAACTCGATTGGCAACATTTAACACGACTGGAAAGGCACTATGATGTTTTGGTTCTTAGTTAAGGTTATTGCATGTTACTATAAAGTTCAAACTGATAGTGTGTTAGCTGTAATACTTTAATATAGTTTAGTTTTTTTATTTCAGTTGTAGACTTGGCATAAAGTATTTAATTGACAAGCACTAGGGTGCTTTGTGGATTTGCATGAGCATGTTGTTTGGTTTGGTGATTGACTCTATTGGCTTGACTGGGACAGTCTTGATAGACCCATGTGGCTTCTTACTGTATTTTTATTTCTAATGTTCTAATTATTATTATTATTATATATATTATTAATTATATCATTAATTTTATTATTCATTATTATTCAATATTTTATTATTATTAATACGATTCTTTATATTTCTAATTGATCTATCTAATAATATATTATATTATTATTTGATAATAATAATACTTACCAAAAAGTATTAATGTAAAATAGTTAGTTAATACATTAATAATAATAATAATAATAATAATATAATAATAATAATAATAATAATAATAATAATAATAATGGTTATTATCATTGTGATACGTACAATAATAATAATAATAATAATAATAATAATAATAATAATAATAATAATAATTTAATTTAATTTATTTAATAATAGATAAATTAGTAATGAAAATCCCATCTTACTCTGTGAAACTTTGTCTTTAGATGGACTGAGAACAGTACATTTCATGTCAGATCGAAAGATATCTTCTTATTTTTTAGGACATTTATTTTAGACATATTCTTCAACAAATCATGTAGATTATTTATATATTTATATAAATTATTTTTGATAAATTCTGTTGTATGTGTGTCTACAGAAAAAAAAATTAAAATCTAAAACGGGTTTTAAATATTTGGGAAAATTGCTTAAAGAAACTTAGATTGACCAAAGTTCAATCTGCCATTTTGAATGTTTAATTCTTAAATTAATAGCAAAAATATTTTATTCACCAATTGACGATATTTTTAATCAATGGAATAGATTAATTGCTTTAATATGTTTCTAATATTACTCATTTATTAAATTAAATATTGTTATTGGAGTCAGATTCCTATTTCGTTTCACTATACATATAATATTTTGACCAGTTAAAGAGTACTATATTGAATTTTGTTGTCAAGATTTTTATTTTTTTTGTATTTGAAAGAGCCCTCAGGATATGGAGACAAATGGAATGGTTGGTATGGACCCTCTGGAAGGAAAGAACACAAGCTAAATTTAAGTAAATCAAGGAAATACAGAACATTACTGAAAAACTCTTTGACTGCCACTGCCATTAGGAAGTACAATCGAAGATTATTTAAAAATTTAAATCAGTTGATTTTGGATGCAGAGGTAAGCAATTTTCATTTAAAAGATTTCTTTATTTTTATTAAATATTTGTTTTTATTTTTTTAGTATATATATATATATATATATATATATATATATATATATATATATATATATATAATATATATATATAACTATATATATGCTATATATATATATACCATATATATATATATGCTATATATATATATATATATAACCTCCCTAACTATATATATTTATATAACCATATATATATATATATATATATATAACATATATATATATATATATATAACTCTACCCTTATATATATATATCTTTCTATATATAACATATATATATAAATAACTTATATATATATATATATATATAACTATATACTGATATCTTTGTTTTTTATATATATATATATATATATATATATATATATATATATATATATTGTTACCGGTGTTAATTTATAGTTGTGAGACTATGGTGTGGAATAAGAGGTATAGATCTAAAGTGCAATGTGTTCAGATGGACAATCTTAGGGGCGTGTTAGGTGTGAGAAGAATTGATAAAATGAGGAATGAACGTATTAGAGAGTTATGTGGTGTGAAGAAGGGATAAATGAGAGAATAAATGAAAGTACGTTGAGATGGTTTGGTCATGTGGAAAGGATGGAAGATAGTCAGTTGGTTAAGCGGATGTATAGTGGTGAGTGTGTTGCGAATCGACCTTCTGGGAGACCGAAGAAAAAGGTGGATTGAGTCAGTAAAAGAATGCCTGAAGGAGAGAAATGTGAGAAACGCAGAATGAAAAGGAAGACGAATGCATATTTTAACATTTATTGCAACGACGTTTCGACACAACAAGTGTCATCATCAGGTCTTGAAAATAAATTAAAACTATAATTTATAAGTGAAAATTAAAATTACATATTAAAAAATTAAAATATGAACAGTAAAGAACACAATAAAAAATAAAAATAAAATATTAATAATAACATCAATAATATACATACTAATAATAAGAGCAATAATAATAATAATAATAATAATAATAATAATAATAATAATAATAATAATAATAATAATAATAATAATAATAATAATAATAATAATAATAATAATAATAATAATAATAATAATATAAATGTAATTACATATTTTGTTTCACTATCTAGCCGCAGATTCGATGGCTAACTTTCCTCTTGCTAACTAGAAGAGCAGTACTGTGACGAATGTTAAAAAATTGCAGACTGAAGTTACAATTGATAGGCGAAGTTCAAAAATTTAGTTGGTAGATAAAGTAAGTTTTGGAACGATGGATGCACTAATATTCTAGAATTTCTGAGATATTGATAATTAACGAAACAGAACATTATACAGTAAATAATTGAGTGGCAGTTTCATTACTGTTTAGGGAGGATTTTATATTTATTGATGTATAAGGATTCAAGAACCAGAAGGGACTGTGTGTCAGGGGCAGAGGAAAACAACTCAAATTGTTCAAATTTCAAAGGGGATGAGCAAGCTTCAGAATGAGTTCTAGTTGGAGAAGATTCTTTTGTAGACAGAGGGCATAAGGTTCTGTCACTAATTCCCATGTAGGCACATACTCAGGAACGGAGAAGTATATTGGTGGATCTTATACAGGAGCCTCACTCGCAGCGAGGACAGGTATACTTATAGACGACTCCGGACTCAAACAGTGCAGGGAAACAGTCTTTGTATTTGAAAAATGAGCTAACTTTTAAAGAGTTAGTCAAAATAATATTATCGCCTTCAGTTTCTTCTAGCAGGTTCTCATTGCAGCAGTAGAATCTTGCATTCTGCTATCTTCACGGGCAGGCGGCCGGTTACTCCTTGGTGGTCCCAAGAACGTGCCCAAGCTGACTATACAGGCAATATAAACGAACCCACACTTCCTCAAATATGAAAATTTACGAAGCGGCCGCTGCAAAATCTCGCCGAATGAATTGTCACACAAGCAAGCAATACTTTCGGACATATACCTCTACAGTAAACTCTACAACACCTCTTTCTTTCTTCAGTATGGACAGTTGTATAGTTGGACTACCTGAAGTATTAGCGGAAAGTATAGGTGTAATTAGTTAAAGTGAGGAAACCATGTCTAATTACTGGTGGGAGATGTCTTGACTGCTAGTTTAAAAAGAGAAGGCCTGCTTAGCTCCATGTCAACCACCTCATTACCGGCCACCCCGAAATGAAAAGGAGTCCAGCAGAGTGTTATTTGTTTTCTGCGAGAGTGAAGACGCCGGAGAAACTGATGTACTATGGAAAGCATTGTTTTCTTAGATGAGGGGGCTGTAGAGCTTGCACTGCGCCTCGAGAACCGAAATAAATAACAAAGGATTGGTTTGAATCAGGGATTAAAATCCTAGAGAGGGCTATTAGTAAAGCAGTGAGTTAGGCCGTAAAGACTGAATCATTAATGAGAAGGGAATGTGCGAAGCTGAGATCAGAGAAGACGGCGCGTGCACCGACTTCCTCCTTTGTTTTGGATTCGTCTGTATACACCGATATCGATCCACTGTGTTTTTAGCATAGCAGCAGGCTAGCAGATTTGAAAGCTGAGTACAGGGTCAAGTAGACGGACGGAGGAGTTACTGCTGTCATAAGTGTATGAGAGCACCTTTTGAAAAGGTATGTTTAAGAACGTGAGAAGGGCAATAACCGTGTTTGCAAAATGCCAGTTCGGAGGATTCCGTGATACTTCTTGTAAAATGGGAGTCAGCGCAGAAAGTTTAGAAGTTTATAAACGAGGGGGTAACGAGCACATAATGCGCTCTCTCCGCAGAGAGAGCTGCATAACATTAGCCTCGACCTCCAGGCTGACTTTAGGTCAGATATTTTGTTGCTTTTGGACAGGATCTAGTAGATAAAGCAAATTTGGAAAGTCCTAACCATAGACAATGCAGCCATGATTCAGATTTGATAGGATGAGGTCAAAGTACAAGCGTAAGAGAGATTTGCGATCAGCACCCTAGGTTTTGGAGGAGATGGCGCAATAGGTCAAGATCAAGAAGACAAACTGTTCTCAGGTGCTTGATGTGGGGTGAATACGTAAGGTGTACATCAGTTATGAGGGCAAGAAATCGGACCTGTGAGGAAGGCATAGAATCAAATCTGGAGGAGGAAGTTGGGGAATACCTTTTTTACCTTTCTTTGTACAGAGTACGGCCGTAGTTTTGGCAGAGTAGAAGTGGAAGCCATGAGAATCACTCCATTCTGAAATATTCTTTATGGCCAGCTGAAGTTATCGTTCAGGAAGTAGTAGTCTTGCTCCAGTTATATGTACTGCCAGATCGTCCACATACAGGGAGAACTTGACATTATTAAGGATGTGGTTAACCACACTGTTAAATCAGAGGGAAAATAATACACCACTGAGGACCCTGCCCTGCGGAACGTCCTCATCAAGAATAAAGTGAGTTTCAAGAGGATACCAGTTCTCGAAATGGTGTTATAAGCCTTTTCAAGGAAAAAAAAGACCCCAGTACCAACTTGTCATTGGAGAATTCCTCCCAGATGTCATGATCCAATGTCAACAGAGGGTCTGTAGTTGAGCGGTGTTTACAGAAGTCAAACTGGTAATTTGAGAAGGCATTTCTGCTCTCCAGAACCAGGAGAAAGAGGCTGGTCACTATCTTCTCTATTAATTTGCAAGTGTGACACACGTTGTTGACACACAGAAGGAAAGGCGTTTTCCATCCAGATTCCGTTATAAAGGTCTAACATAAAAGCAGATGCAGATTGATGGGCGTGGCGGAGCCATGGTGAAAGAAATAACGTCTGGTCCTGGGGAACCATCCTTGCAGTTCGCCAGTGCCGTCCAATACTTATTGAGTGTAAGAAGACAGTTGTATGTGTGATCTTCCCCTTTCACTGTTGAGAGGTTCAATGGCTCAGTATCATAATTTTTCGTCCGAGATGCTAAATTTTGACACTTGAGCACTAATTTTGCAAATTGTTTCGTATTTACACATTTGAATTTCGGTAAAGAAAAGCAAGCGGTTGTTCTTGATCTGCAACCACAAGTTGCAGGTATAAAACGTTCACGCTGACATATTTTCACACACATTCCTCTCGTCCAAAGCATAGACGCATAGAGCATGTGTTGTAAAGTGTCTGCAACAAGCAACAATCATGTTTTTTTGACATTTGAATAACAGCTATTCAACTAACCAAAATTTGATGACGTTTTTTTTCATTAAAAAATAAATCATTGGTGTTGTTATAATAAGATGCAATTTAATTTCTTTGATATTTAATCCTATTAAAAAATTAAGAATAAAAAATAATAAATAGTTGCGCACAAGCTGCTAGTTGTATAAAAGTGGTTCCTGCCGCAAAACCGCAACCAGGCACGAGCCGATCCTGATAATATATAACTTATTATACTTATCATAATATATATTATTTTATATACTTATTAATTATCATATATTCAATAAGTATAAATAATATATATAGTATATAATATTACTATTAATATAATTACATACTATACATTACTACTATATTATTATATATAAATATATTATATAATACTATAATATATATATATAGTGTTATATATATATATATATATATAAGCAAGTATGTAGGTGAACCTGTGTGATGTGAGGGCAATTTATAATTGAAGAAGAGTGCGTTTTCTGGGATAATTGAATGATGTTTTGGAATGGGGTGCACTAGAGCTTCAGTATTGATTGTTTGGCAGCTTAAATGGTTGGATAGGTGATCAAAAAGGGATGTATAACAGGTGGGTTTTGGGGTGTCAGGAGAGAAAATGAAGAATGGTAAGGAAGCGATTGATTTATGTGAGGAGAGAGCTATGCGTGAATGTATTACTTTCTTGAAACACAAGAGTTATTCATATAGTGATAAACTAGAGTTGGTGTAGGGTAGAGATGGTAATCGAAGTGAAAAGTATCATTAGGAACATAGGTTGTGTTGGTTAAGATGATGTTGAAGTATGGTGTTGGATGTTAAATCAGTGAGGGGTTTAGGAATGGGCTTATCGGATCAATATGGCATGTTTTATGATAAAATAAAGTATTGTGGGGCTTGGATGGAGATACGGAAGGTGAAAAGGGAACAGGAACGGGTTAGCCTTAAGTGTGAAACAGGTTAAAGTGATACAAGGTAATAAGAGATGGTTTATTTAAATGAGCGCTGCAATAAATCAGTTTGCAATGCGAACAAGTTGAAACGGAACGAAATATGGAGCAAACGAAGGATAGCAGCTGCTTAGATAGTGCAAAAGGCCAGGTATGTGATGTCGGCTCAGTGGAAGTAAAAATGTCTATCCAGTAGAGTGATGGAAATGGACAGAGGTTGATAGAGCGGTTAAAAGTAAAAACAGAAGAGTGTTATAATGTAGCTAAAAGCCAAGATGAGGTTCAAATAGAAGATGTTGGATATGTAGAAGGGGAAAAAGGAATATCTAAAAGATGTCATACAATAGGATGGAAAAAAGAGGTAAATTGAATAAGTTTTTGGAATGAGAGAGGAATGAATGGGGGATTACAAGAGAAATGCGCGGGAAGCTCTTCTGAAAAGGAAGCGCGAGGTGAAGAATGTAACTAACGAGAATAAGGGAAATCTGTTTAGAATAATGAATAAGGATGGTGCTTTCGTAACTGAGGGAATGAATGTGCTGAGGGAACACTTCAAAATCTGCATAACATTGCATAATGAAGAGGTGATAAGTGAATGTGTGTGGCGGTTTGGTTGTGTAAGGAAGGATTGGTCTTTTCTGGTGGAGTGAGGGCATAGTGGAGAAGAGGGGTAATGGGGTAGGGTGAGAAAGATGTGAAGTTAATGGGATAAATCTGCAGGGTATTAAGATGAAGATCACGAGTTGTGAAATGATTTGAGACACGGAGAGAATCGTGATTGATGGATTTTGAAAGTTGTGTAACAAGCGCTTATAGAGGGTTAGTTCCGAGGGATTGGAGGAGAGCGGTAGTAGTACCCTTATATATGGATAAGGGGGATAATGGTAACTGAAGGAATTATAAGGGAATTAGTTTATTGTGTTGTTTGGAAGATATATGCTGGTATTTTGATAGAAAGGTGCGTCGAGTCACTGAGGACTGATTGGTGAAAACAAGTTGTGTGCGTTTAGAAGTGGAGAGGATGTGTGGATCCAATATTTACATTTGAAACAAATGATTGGAAAAATGAGAGAGAGAAGAATAAATGTGTATTTAGTTTTTCTTGATTTGCAACGGCTTATGAAGGATATTAAATAGGGAAGGCTATGGCAGGTGGTTAAGTGATATGTGGTGTTGGTGGTAGGCTTCTGGATGGAATCAAAAGTATGTATGATGATGGTGAAGCATGTGTGGAGAATAATGGGTTGGAAGTAATTGGGTTTAATACTAATCAGTGAAGGTAGGCATTATTGGTTTTATAGGTACACTCCTTGGTTTATTCAAATATGTATATGGATAGGGGTTATGGAAAGAATTAGAGTGGGGATGGCAGGGAAAGTTAGTAAAAGTGATAGGAGAATGAAAGAAGTGGAGGGTGCCACCTATTGTATGCGAGTGATTTGGTTTTGTGAAAGAGATATGGAAGGAAGTTTTGAGAGGATTGGTAAGAGGGGTTTGGCAGATGGTGTAAAGGAGGGGTTTGAAAGTAAACGTAGATAATAGTAAAGTTATGGTAATGGTTGTGGGTGAGGACAGACCTCAGTGTGAAGTTATGTTGATGGTTGACAACTGGAGCAATGTCCTGATTATAAATGATAAGAAATTCGATAAGGAATTTACTCACTATTTAAGCGATTCGGGTGGGTTTAGGGATATATTCGTATATTCGTACTTCTACGACCGTTTATTTAAATCGGACGTAATATAAAATGAATGAATATAGTTTAAAGATTTGTATAGTTTACAAGTTTATGAAAGAGGCCACACAAGAAGGTTCTCTTTTATGGTCGTTGCATAGCAACACCGAGAATCCTTAATTTTGACCTGTAGCCTTTTCTCTACTATAGAAGTTCATAATATATGATTATATATTACACTCGTATACTTGGTGGGAGGCCCATTGTTTCAGGGTATGAATATTTGTAGGTCTTTTGAATAACTAAAATAAAACACATTATAAAAATACTATAATAAGAAGGAAAATGTGGAATACTAAAAGATGCGAAATCCACCACGTGGTGTAGACGACATGATCCTCTGAGTGGTGCTTGATGATTGATAAAGCTCATCTTCTTCTTCTTCTTCTTCCTTCTTCCTATAAATAGTTAACATAAATTATTTAGAATATATGTTGGATGATAAAGGGAAAAGGATGATGCAGAATGAGTAGAAAGTTGTGAAAAGTAGGAAGGTGGCTGGTGCAATTAATCCTTGGAGATGTATAATGGAACTAAGTCTATGAGTGTGCTTGAGGTCTTACAATGGGGATGCTGTTACCTGTGTTATGTATAGTAGTGAAACTATGGTCTGGAATAAGAAGTATAAGATCTAAAGTACAAATGTATTCGATGAACAATCTTTTAGCGTGTTAGGTGGTGAGAAGAATGATATATATTAGGAATGAGCGCAATTAAGGTTGGTGAATGTGAATAAAGGAGTAATGAAGAGATAATGGAAAGTACATTGAGCATGGTTTGGTTGAATATGGAAGGAGTTGGATGTAAAATATCGGTTAGTTTACGGCGGATTATAGAATGAGTGTGTTGGGAATTCGACCGACTGGAAGACCGAAGAAAAAAGTGATTGAGTCAGTAAAGAATGCCTGGAGGGAGAATGTGAGGTTGGCGAGAGGCGACAAGAACCTGCTAATACGAAGTGAATTGGCTGGACTTTTTGTGAAGGGGTATGGTTTTGACCCACTGAGGCCAAGGATATGAACGCATATATTGAACGAAAAGCCATATTGAGGTCTGTCGCTGTCCCGTGGAGCTCTAGGGTGGATTTTTTCCTGACTGCGACGAGTTCTGCACTAAACAGGAAAAAAAAGGGGGTGGTAAGGCTGGGCTTTCTTTTCGGCTTGCATCATATTCTTCTACTACTTCTGTTTCCAGCCATGTATCGCAGACCTCTATGATGACCTGAAGAAGTGGGTGAATGATGAATGAATTTTTTTTTTACCGTATTCACTATTTTCTTTACACATATTACATCTTTTTTTATTATACGAGTTCTTTAGGTGGGCTCCAGTACCGAAAATGCAACTAAAGAAATGCAATGGAATCCTTCAACCCTTGTCTCTCCAATATCTTCTGATCCAGTGAAACCTATGACGTGTCTCGATATATAATCCGAAAGGGTGAAGCTTTTAACCAGGTATGAATTACCTGTGTAAACGCGTTATGTTTTATTACTTCATTTTTTAGCTAAATTTAAGACATCTAGTATTAAAGTGTAATCTAGATTTAAAAAGCCATTTTCTTGTTATGTCACAAATTTTATTTTAATCTATCAAATAATCTTGTATTATTTAAAACGTTTAGCAAGGTGATGTAATGAACATGTTTGAAATAAAACAATTAAAACATTTATAAAAAAAATAGAAAGGGTGTCTGTGTTGGGTGTCTTTTGAAAGATAAATATATTAAACAAATCAGTCTGAGACAAAGGTAGATAGAGGGCAATATTTTTCAGTTGTCTGCTTTTTATTGCATATTTTTTACATTTTTTGTCCCAATGGAATAAGAATATTTTAAGACTTTATCTGGAGAAAATTAAAACCAATTAAATCTTATCTGGATGATAGAATTTTACACTTTTCTTTATTGCTACCACACGATTCAGGGTTGGAATAAAACCCGGGTTTTTTTAAAAGCCCATACCCACCCGGGTTTTCGCTTGTCCTTTTTCATAAACACAACGAAAAAAAAACTCGGGGCAAAATTGGGCAAAATCAACAGAGCTTAACACTGACGATGCTTACAAAATAAATTTTAAGGGAATATTCTGTATTTGTTGAATTAATCCTGTCAATATAACTATAAGGTAGTTATTGAAACCCAATAATTTTGAAGGGTAAAGTATATATATATATATTAATATATATATATATATAGTTATAATAGTAGTATTAGAATATTTATATATATATTATATCGATATATATACTATATATGTATAATATTAATATATAACTATATTATACAATACTATATATAATAATAATATATATAAATATAATACGGTTGGAAAAAAAACCATGGTTTTTTTAAAAAACCAAAACCATTGGTTTTTTTAAATAAACAATTTTTTTTTTGGTTTTATATGCTATTTTTGATGGTTTTAATGTGGTTTTTATTGGTTTTAATAAGATTTTTAAAGGCAAAATCACTACTGGAGATGTTTATACGACACATGTGGCTAACACATATTATTAAAAATTCATTAAAATTAAATTATCTTTAATTCTAAATTTAAAAATTTTCATGATAATAAATCTGAAATATCAATATTAATTATTTTTTGACTTATTCGCTTATTCATAAAGGTCAAAAATAAGAGGGTATATTAATAATTTATAATATCATTAAGAATGTTATACAAAAAACTAATTTCCCAGCTTTAGCTGTTCCCAACTATTTCTAATGTGCTGGCACAAGTCCAGAAGTGAAAAACACTTTCAACATTAGCAGTCTGATGAAGTTGCTGACATATGATATTATTTTATAATGAACACCTTCTCATCTAATTTTTCTTGAGAGATCTGTACCAAGATGAAGGAGTCCACTGCTGACAACAGAGACATCAAATAGGTAACTAGGTAACTGTTATGAAATGGAGGAGAATTTGGCCTTTTACTTAATTCTATAAATTCCCATTACTTTTTGGTTTTTTGGGGCTATCTTAGCTATTTGAAATTCATGCCTCTGGAAGTCCTGTGGTCCTGATATCTTGGTATAAATAATATGCCAATAAGTGAGACTCTGTTACTGCTGATGATGCCTTCCTTTTTCTTTTGCTATCAAAACTTCTCGTTGAGTGGTGGATTAACAGCTGTTCTAGCTCATATTCATATTTTCCAATATAAACATCATCACTTAGTTTAACAGTCATTGCCTTCTAGCTTGGTTGATGCTGTGGCCACACACTCCACAAATGAGTTGTTTTATTATAATCTTTGAAATGTGGCATTGATGGGTAGAAAAATGAAATCCTCAAGAGCTCGAAACCAAAATCATGTTTTAAACATGTTAATTTACAAATATGATAGGACCGTATATATTATAGGGATATATATAAATATATTACTTAAATGTATAAGTTAGTATATATATATATAATTATAATATATATTATATAATATATATATATATATAGTATATACCTAACTAATTTATATAGTATTATATATACATATATATATATATAAATATATACTGATATATCTAGATCAATCTCACAATAATAAATATAATCAAGCAGAAAATTTTTTAATTGCTTCCGTTACTCTTCGATTGAAAAATTGAGAAACCCATATCAACCATGCTAAAGTAAACATTAATAAATAACATTTTTATAAAACTATTTTAATGCATTTTTTTTTTATTTGGTTCAAACCATTGGTTTTTTTATGTGGTTTAAACCCAGGTTTAAACCAATTTAAACCAAACAATTTTATTCATTATTCCTTTTTCCTAATATATACTATATTATAATATATATATATATAATATATAATACTATATTATAGTATATAGTAAATCTATTATATATATATACTATATATATAATATAAATATTATATATCAATAGTATACTATCATTTATTATACTACGTTATACGGGTAATATATTAATTAAGTATTAATTTACTTATATGACTCGACCTTGTTACACATTGAGCAAGTGCAAAAAATAGAACAGTACATTTGCTTTAGTCCTCAGATGCTGTTAAATTTTAATGGCAACTACGGTGGACAACCGAAAATTTGGTTCAACAAAAAGAACTTTAATAATAATAATACAAAACAATTTTGACATAAAATTAGTGTAAAGTACATCCTTGCGGCACCAACCAAATATTTTGTGCTTCAATCCTTCTTTTTAATAAAGAAATAGTATCTACAATGCTGCTTCAAAAGAGAACATCCATTATAACTTATATATATCGAGTATATATATATGTATTATCATAATATTACTAATATTGATATCGCCCGACGCTATATATACTATATATACTAATATATATATATATTATACTACTATATATATAAGCTATGTATATATATTAGGTATGTATATATAGTATCTGAATCGGTAAATCTCAACTTTGTAGAATAATTATTGAAGGGCCTTTAGGATGACAGAATTTCGTGTGCCACCTAATTCCTTTTGAAAATTTTAAAGCATTTCCATTTTTTTAAGTTTTGTGTTATGTTATGACTAGTCAATGTTTCAGAAGCAGCAAACGCCCATTTTTATAATGCGGGTTTCGAAAGCAAACTGTCACCATAGTATCGTGCAGGTGGGTTTGTTTTGACAGTGTGTGGTATGTCTGGCCACTAGCCCAGCGAGCTCTTGCGTAAAGATGTGCCTACATGTGTCTGATGGTTCGATACGCTGAGGGGCTGGATAAATAATAATAATAAAATAAACAATACAAAGAGACTTTTTGTAACTATAAACGCCAGGATTAAAAGTTTTAGCAAAAGTTAACAGTAAAGAAATTTAAGAACATTAAGATTACTACTATCTTTCAATAAATTAGCCTTTCTCAGTTGAATTTTATCCTTCATTTACCTTTTTTTTTATAAAATCCAGATAAAACCCAGTGGTGGGTTTTTTGATGTTTTTTTTCAAGGTGGGCTTTATTGAAAAAAACCATTGGGGACAACCCAGTTGTCTCCAATCGTGCCAACCCTGACACGATTAGCCTCGGAGAAGCCTAGAGGAATGGCTTCCAAAATAGCCCCTCATCCACTCTTCTCTCATCACCACTTGTGAGTTAACGACCTCTGGCGGCGGGATTGGTGACATCAATAAAATGCCGGCCTCTTCTGATGTACGATGTTCCTTCTTCATAAATTTTTGCAACCTTT
This sequence comes from Trachelipus rathkii, assembly GCA_015478945.1. Classification (NCBI taxonomy): domain Eukaryota; kingdom Metazoa; phylum Arthropoda; class Malacostraca; order Isopoda; family Trachelipodidae; genus Trachelipus; species Trachelipus rathkii. The sequence goes on along the minus strand of JABUQX010027462.1, from coordinate 16,752 downwards.
TCGACTTTTTCCAAATTTCCTCTTTGTTGAACATCACCTATCCTCCTCATTTCTCATTCTTAACCGAAACTCAGGTGTTTGACGTTCTGACAGAAAACCCTACTCTCTCTCTTTCCTCAATTTTCAGAGAAAGGCGGTTGTTGTGCCTGTGTGTACATGTGGTATAAATTAAAACAATTTCTACCTTATGGCTCAAGCTATCCTGTCAATCTACTAATAAATTCATCTATTTTGAATATCTGTCTCCTAACTCAACTGCCTATCATAAATTCTTAAACTACTAAAACTCGAAATTAAAACTCATTCTCTCTTCTTCACCTTTCTCTGAAATCATCAATCTTGGTGATTTCAACGTTCAGCCACCACCACCAATGGCTTTCTTCTAATTCTCAAGATAGAGTTGGTGAACTTGCCTACCACCACTTTTCTATCCAGAATGTTCTCGAGCAGTTGGTGCAGCTCCCTACCCATATCCCTGATCGTCTTGGAGATGAGCCAAAAATTCTAGACCTCTTCCTAACCCCTAATCCTTCTCCTTATTCTGTTAAACTCATTCCTCCTATGGCTTCCTCCGATCACCTAATTATCTATGTATCCTGTTCTATCTATTGAAGTCTTCCGCAGGAAAGACCACAGCCTATGGTGTGGAAACGTTTTTGGCACTTTGGTGTTGCTAACTGGTCGGACTTGGGGTCGTACTTCTTTGGTTTTTATTGGAATGGTTACTGCTTCCGTGGGATGAGTTCCTGGGAATGTGCTGAACCCACTTTTGAGGTGATTGTCCTTGGCATGGAACCGTACATTTCGTATTCTTTCAGTTGAACTAAACCTAACAAACCTTGCTTTAACTCTGCTTGTTCATGACCTATTCGCCGCAGGGACGCCTTCCGCCTTCAGGAATTACCCTCGTCTTCAACCTACAGAAACTCGTGCAATTTATATTTCATCGTGGAATGGTGCAAAATCTTCTTTCCATGACACTAAAACTTTTTTCTGTAGAAAATGCAATAATCTTCCTGGTTCCTCTTCCTCACATTCTTTCTTGCAATTTGCAAAAAATGTTAACTCTAACTTTGCTTGTGATCAATTTAATTCATTAAAAATAAACTATAAAAAGACATTTATTGTTTGTCTTTCTTATAATTATAATTATTGCTGAGATTATAGACACTTATAATGACTACTGATTACTGGAGTACCAAACGTAGTACTTACTGACTGAATACTAACAGAATACTGTAATTTTAAAATGAATAATTCATATACTGGCCTCGAATGAGTCATGTGACTCTTCGCAGTTGAATATTACTGCAATATTTAAGTCTTATTTTTACTGTAATTTTATTTTTACTGTGGTCTAGAATTAATGACCAAAAATTTAATAGTTTCAAAAGAAATTTTTCACATGTTGGAGTTTGGAAGATGGTGGGAGGAGGAGGGAGGTTACTGTTTGGAAGGGGAGTCCCCCTCCATAAAGACTTCAGGTAGTCAGTCCTCCTTGGGGGTTTGTTCTCTCTTTTTCGTTTTCTGTCACTGGATTAACTGGTTTGCTCCCTTATTAAAAATCGATCCAGTCAGGTTTGCTTTTGCCTTCTTTTCAAAAAATTTCTTAAATGAGCCAAGACATGATAAACAAGTCTGTGACCCTGCCTGTTACAACTTTGTCTGGGTGGTTTTCTCCACAAAACTCTGCACTTCGCCCAACATAGTACAAATTTCCTTAATTTTTGAGGAAGAAACATCTTCCCTTATCTCCTCCTCCTCTGAAGCCAATTCTCCTGCTGCTGCTGCTGAAGATCCAGGAGTTCGCCGGTAGTTAGCTTTCTTTGTGATACTCGAACATCATCGTTACTCGCTTCAGCCCCATGAACTTTCCCAAAGAAACAATATGCTCAACAATAGGCACTGGCTCCTGTTCAAAGTCTTCAAAGTCCTTTTCCTTAATATGATTTTGGCCACATTTTCTTCCAGACAAAATTAAATGACTTAGAAGTCACTCCCCCCCCCCCGGGCTTTGTCTATAGGGCTAATGCTGTTGATGATTTTGAAATGTTTTTTCTCCAGAAACTCTGAGGGTTAGCTCTGCCATTAGTCACCTCGAAACGCCTTTGGAATGCAGTTTGTTAAAAGTAGAGATGACTTGCTAGTCCATGAGCTGGGTGAAAGAAGGAGTGTTAGGAGGCAAGAATTTGATTGTTATGAAACTAAACTTCTCTAAGCTTGAAGGATAAGCGGGATCACTGTCCATTACCAGAAGGGACTGAAGTGGCAAATTGCTTTGTAGGAGGTTTTTTTTTTTTACAGTAGGGCCAAGCACTTCATTTACCCACTCAGTAGAGAATTGCCTACTTACCCAGGCTTAGCATTAGTCCTTCACGTCACGTTTAATTTGCTTTTTATTACATTCGGGTTTTTTTTTTGTTTTTTTTGGCAACCTCGGATTTTCCGTAAGAGGGTTAGCCTATTCTTCATAAGTCTGTATCCCGGCATTGCTACCTACTCTTTGGTGATATAGGTCATCTTTGTCATTTTCTTCCAAATGAGACCTGTTTTATCGTAATTGAACACTTCCTGGTGGGAGGAATCCCTCAGCCTCTACGAATTCAATGAATTTAGTCCAATAATCTTCAGCAGCTTTCTTATCTGAAATGGCAGCCTCTCCATACCTCGCAACACTATGATTACCACTTCTCTTTCTAAATTTTTCAAATCAGTCTCTGCTGACCTTTAACTCCACATGCAGCCGATGCCGCACTTGTTCCCGGTTCTTTTTTAAAATGGTCCGAATGTAACTGTCTTTCCTTTTCACCAATTATTCCCTCTGACACACTATCCCCATTCAACTGTTTATCGTTTTTCCATATCAATAACAATCTGCCCTACTTTTCCATCACTTGACTTCTCTTTTTCGTTAGTACAGTAATGCAACATCAGCTGTTTAATTTTACCTTTTTCCTTTATGATGATGCTTATAGTTCAATGCGACCTCCCATACGTTCGCGCAAGATCAGCCACGCGGATACGTTTTCATCTTTTGCAATCACTTTTTTCTTAAACTCTATAGTCGCTTTTTTTTACATTTTCTTTGGGCTTGCGCGACTCATTTTCTTAGACCCCATGATGTCTAATATTTTACGGCAACACTAAAAATGAAAAATAAAAATGGCGAAGATATGTTTAGAGCGATAACTGCAGAGAGGTGCGTACACGGAGATACTAGTCAACCAGATTCACAAGCCTTTGCGGGAGGGACGTGTCGTGAGTTTAAAAGTTTAAGCACGTGAAATCCGTATCAACGTTTCTCTAGAGAAAGTCGCCGTAACCCGAAGATGACGTAGACGGAGGTAATCGTATCCCGAAGTGCCACTATAATATATTTATATATATATAATATCTGGAGAGAGAATATATATATTGTTATATATATATATATATATATATATATATATATTATATATATATATATATATATATATAAATAAATAATTGCGGCTCTAGAGCTCAGATTTAGGGGGATGTAAATGTAACTAAGTAGAAATAATAATGATAATATTAATGATAAAAATGAAATATTTTTCGGATAACCCGGCAACACCGGTGCATAAAATTAATATTAATTCTTCTTTTTTGTTTTATTTTGCAAAAAAAAAAAAATCTCAAATATGTTTTTAGGGGGCTCGAGCCGATGGGGGACAGAGGGGGGGACGAAGTCCCCCCGTTGTCCAACTAGAGGCCTAGAGAACCATACTACTGATATCTAGGCAGTCTACTCTAGGGTATTCGTTAGTTTTAAGTAAGTGTATGTATACGTAATTATCCGAAAATATTTAATTTTTTGAAAAAATATTTAATATAAAAGTGACTTTTAAATAATTATTTAAAATATTTCGAACTTTTGAATTATGTCCGTTACCACTCAAATTCATTGTTAGTATCATATACTAGCAATATGTTTAAAAAACAAAAAAAAAAAAAAACAAGGAGTCATAAGTCACGGAGGGTTCGTATCCCGAAGTGCCAATTAAATATATATATATATATTATATATATATATATATATATATATATATATATATATATATATATATATATATTATATTACTTATATATATATTATTATAATATATATATATATAATGTATATATATAATATATATAATATATATATATTAATATATATATATATATATAATAATAATATTAATATATGTATGTATGAGACGATTATCGACAAATTTTGCCGATGACGATGAGATTAATCGAAAAAGTATATTTTAAAAATTTCTTTCTCTCTCTCAAATATATAATATATATATATATATACATATATAATATATATAATAATTATATATATATATATATATATAATTATATATATACTATATATATATATATTATATATATATAGTATATATATATAAGGCTGTAGAAAGGAGGGTCAGGGGGTTCAACCCTGAAATTAATTTAGCGATCCAACAATTTTTGATTCCTTAAGTCTCTTAATAAAATAATAAAATGTAAAAAAAATAATAATATAATTATTAACAATATAATATATAATAATTATATTAATGGCGTGAAAAGTAATTATTATTTGAATGAGGAGACATGTTTTGTGGTCCATAATTAATTAATAGGTCAAGTTTCTCTTTCTGCATCTATTCCTAATATATATATAATTATATATAATATATATATACATTAATATATATATATATATAATCTATATATATTCATATATATATATATATATAAACAGTTATATATATTAAATATAATATAATATAATATAATATTATATATATATAAATATATTTAGACCAGGGACTTAAATGTAGGTTTAAAAGTTTGGCAGATGATGCAAATTGGCCTAACCTTAGTAAAGGAATAACTGATGGATGTATAAAGATTTAAAAGCTAAGGAGGGAGCTGTAATCCGTTGATGGGATGAGCAGGTTCATTCCTTCTTCAAATAAATCTCTCTCTCCTCATAATCCATGGTTCGATCGTGCTTGTTCTCCTGCCATTCATGCTAAGACAGTGCGTATCGGGGGTGAAAATTCTCGTTCTCCTATCACTCTCGCTAATTTTTCATTCAGCTAGAAAATCGTTGCAGGGATACTTTTCGACGAGCAAAGCGGACTTTTCCTTTCAAAACGAAAGTGCGCTAGACCTCCCTAGTTTTCCCTGCTGACAAATCTCTGGCCTCTTGGCCAATACATCTTCTAGCAACTTCTGTAAATCTGCCTTTCCTCCTCTTATTCGATCTAATGATGTCTGTTGCTAATTCTAAAACTGAAAAGGCCAATCCCTTTGGCCTATTTTCCTCTAACTCAACCTGGACGATTCTGGCATTCCGTCTTCCTACTAATTCTTCCTCTCAGGTGTCCTAATGCCTTTTCTGTGATTGCATTTGATCGTGTGCATGGGCCCCTGAATCTATGAACGTTAGAAAGGCGGGTGGCACCGGATGGCAATTCCCTCCGGAGTTATGAAGGAAGTGTGCTTTTCGTGCTATCCCTGCCCCGTTCAAGCTATACTCTCTATGTCTCAAATATACTAACTACTTTCCCTCAGTGGTTGGAAGCTCGAGAACATGTCCAACGCTATTCCGATAAAAGGAAGCCGCTCTGATCCTTCAATCTATCGCCCTATAGCTCTCACCTGTATTCTAATCTAAGATCTTTGAAACCCTTCAAATCTCACTTGCTTAGACCATCTGGAAACTCATTCGGATCGCCAGTATTACGGTTTTCGGGCTCGAGGTCTACTGCGATATACTTTCCTATCTAACCGATTTTATGGTTTTTCGCTCTTATTAACTACGGGGAGACTTGCCTACGGGGAGACTTGCGTGGTGGCGCTTGACATACCCAAAGCATTTGACCGAGTATGGCACGTGTCAATGGGTCTCCAAGCTCTCCTCCTTTGGGTTTCCGCCTTCTCTTTGGCTTACTTATGTCTATCTTTCTTTCAAACCGCTCAATAGGATGTTGTTGATGGGCGGCTTTCCTTCTACTTTTTCTGTCATAGTGGTGTTCCTCAGGGTTCTGTCTTATCTCCTACTTTTCATAATGATCTTCTCACTGCACCTCTAACTCTATCACTCGTAATGCCGATGACTCGACCCCCTTCATACTTCAACTCATATCAATTCTGCTCCCTCTTTTACTTCTAGAATGCCTCTCGTTAATCTTTCCGATTCTATCTCGCTGATCTGGATAGAATTTTCGGATGGGGTGGTCTCAACCTTGTGAAATTCAATTCTTTAAAAGCACAACTTCTACAAATCTCCTCTCCAAAACACTTCTAACTTTCCTATCTCTTTCGACGGTCCTTTCGTTTCTCCTGTTGACAAATATAAACATCGTGGCCTTAACATAAACAAAAAATGTCTTGGAAACCTCTCGTCACAACGGTTACTAGGCAGCCTCAAAGAAACTGGAAGTTCTGTTTAGACTGCGAGACTCTTTTTTCCTGCTTCTCAGTTTGCTCCAGCTATACAAGGGTCTGATCCGCCCCTGTAATGTAGTACTTGCTCTCATATCTGGGGGGGGGGAGAGGTTGTTCTGGTTCACCCGGCTTTTGGATAGGGTCGATGCAAAGGCCAAAAGGCTTATAACTGTTCTGTACTTTCCAGTTCACTTGGAACCTCTCTTTCGCGGGCGGCGAATGTTGATGCTTTTCTTCTATTCTATAGTACCCGGATTGGCAGGTCTCGAGGGAACTTATCACTCTCGTAACCAACACCTTTCCATCCCCTCGTACACAAGGAGTGCCCGAATCTGCGCACGAGTTTTTGTGTTGATATTGGTAACTCCAGGCTAGTTCTTTGTGGTGATTCCTTCTTTCCCACCACCTCTGTTCTGTCGCACTCTCTTCAACATTACCCTCAGATGTACCATATGTCGCAACCACACAAATTTTTGACCTTTTCAAAAATTAAATTTAAGCCTTTAGAATTCTAGCACACTCACACACATAAAATCTACATAGCTCTCTACACAAGTCACTCATCAGAATTTTCAAATCCTTCTATCCCCCTTTCATTTCTTTCCCACACAAATACAAACACATTTCACACCACACCATCATTTTCACCCGTTCCTTTCATCTTTGTTTCATCACAGCGAGCAAATCAAATTTGCCCTTTCTAAATACATCCATCACCTCTCTCCTCAACATTTATTCCTCTGCCATTTCATGTACCCATACGATTCATACATTCATACATTTTCGCCAAAAGAAGAAGGACCGTTTACGGCGATCACGAACCTTCCTCCGAGGCATGCATTGCATCCTGGCAAAAGATAGTGGGTATCGGCAGTCCATCCTAACTACCATCCGTCCCTTATCGCCTTCTACGACACGAAAGGATATAGCGTGTTGGGCATTTTTTTTCTCCCCACACATAGGGATTTAAGGGTAAGATGTTTCTAGAAGAGGGGTGTGGATAAATTATGTATATGATATGTGGATTAAAAGGTGGTGTTTCTAAGATGTGTCTGGAGGATGAGTGTTGATACGTGAACGCAGAACAGAAGGCGAACCATTTGGCATTGGAAATGTCATACATATCATAAGAGGCAAAATATATATATATAATAATAATATATATATAATTATATTATGATATATATATATATATATATATTTATATATATATATAGTATAATAATACTATATATAATATATATAATATATATATATATATATATATAATGATTATTATTTATTGAGTTTTAATATTATCCAAAATTTTTAATATTTGTTCAATTAAGCGCAAAAATAATCGCAAAATTGACGATGACGTTGACGTTGAAAAAATATGCCGATTTTGCCGATGAACGATGACGATTAATCGTCCCCATGCCACTAATATATATATATATTATATATATATAGGTTATATATATATATATAATATAAATATAATATATATTATATATATAGTATATATATACTATATATATATATATATTATATATAATATATATATATATATAATATATATATTTATATATATATATAATATAATATATATATATAATATAATTGCGGCCTCTAGAGCTAGAATTTTTAGGGGCTTAAAATTGTAGCTAATAGCAAAATAATAATGATTTTTTTATAAATATGAGAAAAGAATAAATTGACTTTTTGGTTTGTAAGGTATGTGAAAATTGTTATTTTGTATTATTATTAAGCAGTCTCCCCCTGCCAAACCTGCCTTTAGAGCCGCCACTGTATTATATATATACTATATATATATATATATATATATATATATATATATATATATATATATATATATATATATATATATATATATATATATATATTATATATTATATATATATATATATATATATATTATATTATGATTTGCAGGAGACACTTGAATTATTTAACAAGATCGCAGTTCCGCCTGGAAATAAGCCTTGGGACCCAAAAGCAAATCCTGTCTATTGGAACTATGCGTGGATAAATTGGGAAGACTTCAAAATTATTCCTTCTTTTAATAGTAGATTAATAAGTCCTCCACCTGTAGAAGATGAAAATGGCCTTTGGTTATAAAGATGTAGTTTAAAATGAGTTTCTTTTAACTGGGTAATTTGCTTTGCATTTAACATTGTTCAAGAGCTTTTGTAGTTTTACACTTTGAAAATTATACTTGGGTTAATATATGTAGTATATCTTTATTTTAGTCTTTTTTTTATTATGTCAGTACTACTTAAAAATGTATGAAACATTTGCTATATATATTATAATATATTATTATTTAGTATATATATATATAATATTATAAATATATATATATATATATATATATATATATATATATATATTATATATATATCATATATATATATAATATAATATATATATATATATATATATATATATATATATCAGGGCGATTCCTGCCTCATGTTTGGACGCATGCAATGCTGGAAACTAAAAAAACTAAAGAAAAATGCTTATCCTCTAAAATTATATATACAGTATATATAATATTATAATATATATATATATATATAGTATATATATATATATAATATATATATATATATAATATATATAATATTATATATATATATATATATATTATATATATATATATATATATATTATATATAGTATATATATATATATATATAATATATTATATATATATATATATGCCAAACTAAAGAAGTTACCCCCATGATATCTCTAAAACTAAGATAGGTATAAGAAAACTAATATCATATATGGAATCCGCGGTACGAAATTTGTAAGGAAAATGAATTTTTTTTTTTTATTTATTTTTTTTTTTTTAATATCTTATCTTCAAAACTAAGATAAGGTACAAGAAAACTAATAACATATATGGAATCAGAGTATGAAATTTTTAGGAAAAAAAAGGATTTTTTTTTCATATTGCTATACATATTTGGAATCAGCTTATGAATTTTTTTAAATTTTTTAGGGGGCTCGAGCCGACGGTGGACAGAGGGGGGGGGGGGGGGGGGGGAAAACCCCCCGAAAAAAAAAAAAAAAGGGGTTCCCCGCCCCTTTTTTCCCCCCGGGTTCCCCCGTTACCCCCAGGAAAAAAAAAGGGGCCCCCCGAAAAAAAACCGAAAAAGAAGGGGAAAAAAAAAACCCCCCCCCCGGACCCGCGAGTTTTTTATTTCGCAATCTTTTTTTTTTTTTTGCTGTTCCCTAGGGTTTTCTTTTAGTTAAAGAAAAAAAATCCTTTTTAAACAAATTTCATACGCTGAATCCATATATGTTATTAGTTTTCTTGTACTTATCGTAGTTTTGGAGATATTAAAAAAAATATATATAAAAAAAAAAAAAAAAATTTCCATACAAATTCTTACTTGATTCCATATATGTTATTAGTTTTCTTGTACCTATCTTAATTTTAGAGATATCATGAGGGTACTTTCTTTAGTTTCACCATTTATAATAATAATAATAATAATAATAATAATAATAATAATAATAATAATAATAATAATAATAATAATAATAATAATAATAATAATAATAATAAAACCCCAAAGCTGAAAACAAAACATAAAGGAATTATGATGAAAAAAAGCAACTAAATTTAAACCTTATTCACTTATGTTTTAAGATCTAAATTACATATTAATTTTTCTCCCTTTAATAGAAGCTGAGTTAAAAAGGTATAATGATGAAAATAAAAAAAGTAAGTAAATTAGCCCGTATTTAGTCGTGCAGTAAGGCCTATTTTTTAGTAACATTTGTTTTCTCTATTTGAATTCAATTGATCTCTGTCATTGTATTGCATATTCGACCATATTTACTAATAGAATAAGGGCTAATTTTCTTTTAGAAGCGGAATTTTTTTTTCGTGTTCTGCATGCAGTCATCATATAAAATTTAATATTATAAAATATTATATTATATTATTTTCATCCGACCAGAATAAACATGCTGTAATTATTTTTTTACTTAACATAGGTACGCATTCATTGCATGCTTTGCATTTATGTGAGAAAACGCCGCAACTTATGATACATATATTTATATAATATATATATATATATATAATTTATATATATATTATATATATATTATATATATATATATAGTATATATATATATATATATATATATAATATGTATATAATAATAATATAATATATATACTGTATATATATATTATATATATACACAATCTATATTATTGATGCATATAAAAAATTTACTTATATATATATATATATATATATATATATATATATATATATATATATATATATATATATATATTATATATATATATTATATAATATAAAATATATACTATATATATATATATATATATGGACATCGTTAATCAAAAGAGAAATTCCTTTACCGTTACTCCGTTACTCGGAAAAAGTCACTCCGTTATCGTTATTCTGCTTCTTTGAAAGGAAAGTAACGAAAGTGCCGTTACTCTGTTACTTTTAGCTTTTGACTACGACAATGATTACGGTATCTTAAGTAATTGATAGGTATGTGTAATGTGTATATTAAATTTTCAACATTATCGTATATTAATTTTTCAACATTATCATTATTATTAAAAAAAAATTTAAAATAAATTTTTAATAATTATTACATCAAAAATTAGTAATTAATTAATTAATTATACATAAATTACAAACACGCATATTTCGTTTTTGGCATTCCTTTATGAGGTTGCATGGCTGTGGTTGCATTTTCAATGTCTGCATTCTGTTGGTTACCATGGAATTTAAATAAAATATACACTTTAATTAGGATAAGCATAAATAGCAACATTGCCTGAAAAATATCTAAAGCAAGTATAGAATTGCTAAATCCCACTTCTTATTTAATTAATTTTTATTATTATTATTAAATTATTTTACTTCAATTCCTCCGTTTAAATTTTATAAATATATAAAATAAAATTTAGGCACATTTAAGGTACAGTAATTTAGTAAAAAATTTATTATAGTTTTATTTTTGGAAATAATTTAAAGTTTTCGGATAATAATTAATAACTATGTGATACTTGATTTTTCATGTATCAAACATGGCACAAATTTGAGTCTGCTCCTCTCAAAGCTCCCAATTCCATCCTTTAGTACAAAAGACAAAAGAAATTTTAACGTATATATATATATATTATATATATATTATATATATATAATTTATTTTAATAATATTTAGAGTTATATATATCATAAATATTATATAAACATTAGTAGATAGGATAGTATTTCATATAAACAGGTAATAGTAATTTTATTGTAATATATATATATATATATATATATATATATATATATTATATTAATGGATTTTTTAACTTGATCGGGATGGTCAATTGGCCATCACATCAAAGAAAGTCGATGCAAATGCAACCGATTCAACTCGAAAGCTTATTCGGTAAAACTGAATGAAAAATATTTTTGTTACACCAAAGAAATTATTCCGTTACTCACAAAAACTAACTTCTGTTAGTAAACGGAATCTGTGCCCAATATATATATATATATATATAATAATAATATATATATATATATATATATATATCATATTATATAATATATATAGTATATATATAATATATATATATATATATATATATATATATATATATATATATATATTATAGTATCAGTGGTGACTCCAGTAACTTTTTACTTCTCTCTCTCTTCTTCATATCTCTCTCTCTCTCTCTCTCTCCTCTCTCTCTCTCTCGTCTCTCTCTCTTCTCTCTCTCTCTCTCTCTCTCTCTCTCTCTCTCTCTCTCTCTCTCTCTCTTTCTCTCTCTCCTCTCTCTCTCTCTCTCCTCTCTCTCTTTCTCTCCTCTCTCTCTCTCTCTCTCTCTCTCTTCCTCTTCCTCTCTCTCTCTCTCTCTCTCTCTCTCGTCTCTCCGTCTCTCTCTCCTCTCTCTCTCTCGTCTCCTCTCTTCTCTCTTCTCTCTCCTCTCTCTCTCTCTTCTCCTCTCTCTCTCTCTCTCTCTCTCTCTCTCTCTTCTCTCTATATAATATATATATATTATATATATATATTATATATATTATATATTATATTATATATAATATATATATATAATTTATATTAATATATATATTATATAAGATTATATATAATATATATATATATATATATATATATATATATATATATTAATATAATATAGTATGATATATTATATATATTATATATATATTAATAAATTGGAAAATAAGTAAAAACAAATTCTAACATATCCTTTGTGTCGGATTTGGCCGCAATGGTACACGCGCAATCGCAGATCTTATTTATATATAGCATGAATATTATATTCATGTAGAGATGTGTATATCGGTATAGGTTTTACGGGCTGGTCTTGTTTATGAAATCTATTCTGTAATAATACATCATAAAAAAAAAAGCCCAAAATTATCTGAAACATTTCTTGATTTTTCGTATTATCCTAGTATCTTCTCAATTTTCCGTTTCAGCAAAAATTTTCAAGCCGCGTCTTTGGCCCCTTCTTTCGTCAATGGACACAGGTAACGAATAGTACTGAATTTAAATTTATTAAATTTTTTTCAGTGAGGAAGCTTAAAGGAAGAGAGACGGCTGTCTGGGGAACTGATGATTCATTTTTAAAAACATCCTTATACGTCACAATACATAAGGATGAAAATGCTTTGAAAGTTAAGTAGCCAGAGTTGTCTACGTACGTTCGTGAAAGGGTAGATTTTATACAACATTTTTGTACTGAAAATTCAAACACGGTCCGATCCCCGCTATCCGATTTGGGCATGAGCTGCTGCCATTTTTGTGGGTTAAAAAAAGCGTAATTTAATAGGGGTTATTCTTATATTTTTCGTTTTAAATTTTGCATAATCTTTTATTTATTATGTAATATTTTCCAAAAAAAATAAGAAAAATTTTTATCGTACATTATGGAAACATGAATTGCAAAAAAATAGATTCGTTTCTATACAGTTAACTCGTGCTGAGCACGAGTGCAAGAGTAGTCGCCTCTGATATATATATTATATATATTATAATATTTTATATATATATATATTATATATATATATTATATTATAATTATATATATTATATATATATATTTATTATATATATATATATATATAATTATATATATAATTATATATATATAATATATATAATATAGTATATATATAAATAAATAATATAATATATCGTAATTGAAAATGAATCTTCTTAGAGGATAAAGTTTGAAAAAATTTATTGCTATACTAAAAAAAATATATATATATAAAGATTTGCACGAGTTTTGTTGTCATTTTATCCTTCAATCTTAAAAGTTCTTGCCCATTAAATTGAAAAGTTGAATTTTTCTGTGTAATGTAATTATGCAAAAACAAGTTTTAAACCAAATTTGAAGATTTTAATCCTTTTAAATTCTTGATACATTAGGCATATGAATGGAAGAAGTAGCAGCATTTACTTAAAGTTGATTTAAGAAAAAAAAAAAAACATTATTTTTGGCTTTCATTTTCAGGCTGATAGTTGCTTATGAAATTTTCTTCCTTTAAATTTATTACATGGGAAAATTTATAAAGCAGTAAACAAAAATAACTCTAACCCACCTTTTAGATTTTTAATGTAAAAAAAAAAAATGTGTTAACAAGGTTAATTTTTTTGATGTGCAAAAGATGAGAACATCTAAAATATATTGGTCCATTTACTGAAAGGAAAATTGGGTGTCAATGAAGCACAGACGCTGCAAAACTTTTTAATGATTTTAAAAAAGATACTCTAGGTTATGTTTTGAAAGAAGATTGAAACACTTTAAAGATTAATGATTTTTTTTTTTTTTATAAATTTAAAGTGAGCAAAGATCATGCCAAAATTTGTGAGGATGCGTGGTTATAACTCTCTTAAATCATGCAAATTCTTTATTTGCAGGGTTTTCTAGTCTGCTAATGTTGTTAAACAACTGCCCTGTCACCCTTTTCACGTATAACTCCATTCTCCATCCAATTCCATCATTTTTATTTTCCTTCTCAATATTAGAACATAGACCCATAATCAATTTCATGGTACTCGAAAAGTATGAATAGCCTTTAAAGATTTAACTTTGGTCTAACTAGTAAAATTGTTCGAAATGGTCGACATGCCACTATCAGAAAAGGAAAAAATATATATATAATAGACATGAACGATCAGACGAGAACGTAGTACTGTTAAAATATAGACTGTGAAACCTCATGTTAGCAACATGAGATGGAGTATTATCGCTTCGCTCAGCAGTGCCGGATTTGGGTTAAGCTATTAAAGGTAATGGGCCTCCTTTATATATATATATATATATATATATAATATATAATATATATTATATAATATATATATATAATATATATTAATATATATAATATATATCATATTAATATAAAATATTATATATATAAAATATATATAATATATATTATATGGTTAGTTTGATCTTACAAGAACGCAAAGCATCGAAAATCAAAATTCAATACCAGAACTTCAACATTTAAAATATTTTCTTTTTCTCAAGCCCTTGAATACAAAAGCAAAGTAAACGATGATGGTCATCAAATGATAAACGCGTAGCCTGTCAATTCTATGCACATGAGGCTAGGCACATAATTTAATTTGAGACATTGTAGTTCAAAATTTTTTTTTTATCTCTCGTCATTTGAGAAAAGGATGTTTACTCCATGAGCCAATTTGTAATCATCTTAGCCAAAGGAACGTTACTCAGAATTGATTTCTACATTAAGGTAAATGCCATGATTTGGAAGACATAATCATATTAAGTCGTTATGTCCGTACAGGATTCCTGATGTGTAGATTATCATGTGTCATGGGTTTTGAGACAATTTGTTTAACATAATTTATGAAAGTGCTTTGCAGTTTCTCCTCTAGCAAAGTCAATGTCCACGCATCTTCAAATATCATGTTTTTTGATTTAATACGTATTAACAACTCCTTCTCGAAATCTATTCTTCTGTAGCATCTATTTTTGTTAAAAAGGAAAATCTTTTTGCAGGCATTTGAACAAGTAGCTCCCTGCGGTAAAAAGATATTTAAAATGTAAAAAGAGTGTTCATTTAGCATAATCAGTATTCACCCATGAGAAAGTTACGAGAAAAAAAATGCTTTAAAAAATAATTTAAAAAAATATTAAAAATTTATCGAGGGAAAGAAAATCAGTAGTTAACACTTAAAAACATTCTTCAAAAAAAAAACGTGATAACACAAAAGTATTAAGATCACCTTATCAGATCAGATTTTATTCATTACTGTGAAAAACAATCGTTTTGTCTGCACTTTTTCAGCGCAAGACGTAAGTACGATAAGAATCTAGTTGCCAATATTTAAATATATTAAATGCCGGCCTCCGATATACGCTCACACAATAAAATATTTTTTGAATTCAGCTGAGACAAAACATACTTATAAAGTAAAAATAATAATATAAATAATTAATTAATCATTTTATTTAAAAAAAAAAGAGCGCGGCAGATTCTGGGGGTACGTTTGGCTGCTTTTTGGGCAAGAAATAAATCAGGAAAAAAAAAAATATACGAATCGCGGACAGCAAACTGTGCTGTGTGTGTGTGTGCGTAGGGGTGTGTGTGTGTTTTTGAAATTTTCTTAATTAATATTATATATATATATATATAATATTATATATAAATATATAATATAATATAATATTATATATATATTATATAATATTATTATCTATATATTATATATATATATATATATATAATATATATATATATAATTGCCCGTAGAGTTTATTAACTTTATTTTATATATTTTTATTTTATTTTATCGTTTCGTATCTAAATTTTTGGGTCCCCTATACCTCGGGGCCCTAAGCTATAGCTCATGTTAGCAACATGAGATTGGCCCTTATCGCTTCGCTGCATCAGAAGGTCGGTTCGCACGTTAATTTATAAACTTATGAGTTTTTTGTATTTTTTATATTTATTAAGCAGCATTTGTGCCTTTATTGGCAGATTATTACGTTTCGACTAAGTGGTGAGTGAAAGAGGTAAATTATTAAAATAAATAAAGTTATTATTGTGCGTATATAGTGCTAAAGTGGTGTAGGCCATCCACAAAGAGGCGGCATTTTTGTGAGAGGATTTCCCCATATACCTAATGCCAGTTAAATTATTTAGCTAGTTTATTTCGTGGTAGAAAAACCCAGGTTAGTATAAACTGGGTTTTATTATCTTTAAAATGTATGTT
>JABUQX010027461.1:37500-41297 GCA_015478945.1 Trachelipus rathkii | reverse complement strand
ATATATATCTCATACTCATATATATCTAATATTCATCTACTATCTCTATATATATCTATTACTATATATATATAATATATTTAGTATATATATATTACTCTATATAATATATATATATATATATTATATATATATATACTACTATATATATATATTTATTACCATCTTCTGTTGTTAAATAATATAAATACTATATACAATTAAAGTATTATCAAATATATATATATATTATAATGATAATACTATATATAAACAACAAGACACAAAGATAATAAGTAATACACATATACATAAATATATATTTAGATGTAAATTATTGATATTATATCTATATATAATATTTTATGTGAGTGTTTATTGGTATATGTTACTCATTGAAATTATTGTAAATAGAAACAATTTTCGAATTTTATTTAAACGAATATCATTTCCAGCGTTGCATTAGAGTTTTGGTTTTACCTCTCTTTAACCACTTTTCTTTTATGGACCAATTTTTCCACACTTTTAATACTATATTAATTATATTATCTATTAATTATTATTATTATTATTATATTAATTATTATTATTATTAAATTATTATCATTATTTAATTATTAATTAATTATTAATATTTAATTATATATTATTATTATTAATAATTATTATATAAGTAACCTTTGTTATTTATGTTATTACTGTCTCTGTGTTATTTTGTTTATATTTTATTTGTTGTAATATCTTATATTTTTTTTATTTATATATTGATTTTTATTATTATTCATTATTATTATTTTAATATTAGACAGTTAAAGTATTTGTCTCTTAAATGAGAACTCATTTTTTTGCCATAATCAGCTTCAGCTATTACAACTACTACTGCAACTTGCTACTACTACTTAACTACTTATACTACATATACTTACTTACCGAAACTCTATTCTGAAATAATAATAATAAAATAATAATAAAACAATCACATAATAATAATAATAATAATAATAATAATAATCCAATAAATATAATAATAAATACATATAATAAATAATAAATAATAATATTAATTAATATATAATAATAAAAATAATAATATATAATAATAATAGATACTTAACAATGACATAATAAATAATGATAATTAATAATGAAATTAACATAACACTTATAATTAAGGATAATAATAAAATAGTAATGCAACAGATAACTTAATTTAATAATAATAAATAATAATAATAAATAACTAAATAATAATAATAACTAATAATAATAATCATAATAATGACAACAGCAATGATCATAATTAATAATTGATTATAATAATTATAAATATTAATTACATATATGTAATGATTATATAATAATAATAATATATAATAATAATAATAATAATTAGATCATTAATAATAATATTGAGATAAATAATAATATAATAAATATAGTAATAAAAAGTAATAAATAAAAATAATTAAAAATAAGTTATTTTAATAAAATTTTGTTTTCATATATATAATATACATAAAAATATTCGACTATTTAAATTATATATATACTGTAATATATATAATATTATTATATATGCCTATATATATATATGTTATATAATATATATATAGTGATATAATATTAATTTATAGATATTATTATCGTATATATATATATTTTTATCAGTATATATATACTGTATATTTATATATATATATTATATATAATATATATATTATACTACTTATATATATATAGTATATATATATAATATTATATTATTATATATTATAATATATTATATAATATTGTATTAAAAGTTATATAACCTCACAAGTATATAAATATATATATATATATATATATATATATATATTATATATTATATATATATTATATATATAATATTATATATATATAGTATATATATATATATATATTATATACTATAATATATAATATATATTATATAATATTTATATATATATATATCAAGGACCTTGACCCGAATGTGATTGGGGAATTTCCCAACCAGATCGTCAAAGTATCGATATGCCTTACTTTGGGAAGAACAGTTTTTTTCCTAAGTAATTTGGCAGATTTCCCTTATAGCTCATCGTAGGTCAAGATAATATATATAATCATTCTTAGCTTTTACAGTCAATCCAGCGAGGCCTGGATCAGAGTAAGCATTTAGCAGGGCGAAAATAAAAAAAGAATTTTTATATTTTCAAACTGCGAGAGTATTTAGCAGTTTGTACAAAAATATTTTGATTTGATTACATAATCTCGTCTGCTGAACACTGAACCGGTTTTACCACTTGACCCGAGTGGAGTAGTGATTTGTTTGCCAAAGGTCAGGTCAGGATCAATGTATTGACATGCCTTACTTTGGGAAGAAAGTATTCCTTTTCACGCCATCATACCTGGCAGATTTCCTTTTAGGTCATCGTGGTCCAAGCTTAATTTTAAAAGCACTTGACCATATCTAACAAGCTGAGAGGGCTCGGTTCGAAAACCACAATCGCCAGCTTAGAAAGAATAAAAGAATTATATATATCTATATATATATATATATATTTATAGAGCTAAATATATATATATACCCTTAATAAAGGAGATTTATAAAATACATATAGAACATATTTATAAATTGAGTATATATATATCATATATAATAATATCAAATATAAATTATATATTATATATCTACTAATCAATTATAAATACCGTCGCTATGGCAGTCGATCTATTCAAAATATGTTATATGCCTGTTACCTTACCTATTTATTAATATATATGTCCACAAATTATTACGTGTTATTATTATATCAATCATATAATATAATACACTCACTCATAATAAATAATTATATATATATACTAAATATTATATAATATATATATATAAAATTCCTGAATCATTATGAAAAAATGGATATATATAACCTTATCATTATTATATACTAATCAATAATATAAATATCCAATATGTAATGTGATAGTACTATTCTATAATATTAATTGTAGTAAACTATAAATTCAAAGCACATTAATTATATAGATAATAGTTATCATAATTGGGAGTATCACTACTAATAAATTCACCAGTAGGGTATGCCCTAATATATACTAGAGTTAAGCTATATCGTCCGAGCGATTCACTAAGTGTGTCAGCTATTATATATATCATCACTATAAATACTACTAGTGAGTAATACTATGATTTAACTACTCACTAGTGTGCTTCGAGGTCTCGCGGTAATAAAGTATACTCGGTACTCACGTATATTTTCTAGATATTCACTGATATATTAAGACACGATTATTTAATAAAACACAAATATCGATATAGTTTTTAATAAATAATTATATAATATATTATATAATATATATATATATATATATATACTATATAATTAAATATATTAATATATAAATATATATATATTATATATATAAATATATTACGTTAGTCATGTGTATGATACGTTTCTAAATATCTTTAGTTATAATTAAAACAATTTTTAATTAAGCATTCAGTTACAACCTCCAACAAAGTTATGAAAGCTATAGTTTAAATATTAATAAAAATAAATGACTACAAACTCAATTATTTTGGTTATACAGAATTTATTTTTCTGTTGATTGTTTTGGGTAATCAACAACCCGACATTATTTAACTTTAATGTAAATATGTCAGAATCGAAATGATTTCCCTCTTATTATTTATTTGTTACATAATTTTCTTCAATAAGAAATGTCTTACTAATAATAAAACCACCATTAAAAAACATATATTATGTTATATATATATATATATATATTTATATATT
>JABUQX010027461.1:0-35000 GCA_015478945.1 Trachelipus rathkii | reverse complement strand
TATCTATATTATATATATATATATATATTATTATTAATCTATATAATTATCTATTTAATTCTATTCTAGTCATGGGCTGGTATATCTAGTGTGAAACCCCATATGCACCCTCGCTGTTAGTATGGCAAGTGTTTTAATACATTTGACCACGATGACCTAAGTTAAATGATAAATTCATCACCAATTATGACTTTAAAAAGGAATCACCTTTTCTCATCTCAACACGATACTTTTAGACATCAAACAATCAATGCAAAACTTGCTTAAAAGCAGTAATGTTCATGGACCTTGACACATTAAGAATCTCACCAAATATCATCGTCAAACACCGTACAGACTAGTGGCTGCATAGCAGTGCTCACTCAACCTCAAATCGTTTCTAACGCGATATACGTGTGACTAACCAAAGCTCGAGTGTCAAAACAGGTGGTTCTCTCTAGTTTAAGAGAGAACACGCGAGCAAACGATATATATTATGTAATCCAACCTATCATATTCATTAAGACCTACTACTGGAACACTATTAAAATACACTACTCGACTAATTGCCCATTTACACAAATACTCTTCATTATACAGAACAAATCTCCATTTCTTTATATTATACTATTACAGCAATATCCGAAACTGATACATGCTGTATATTAGGAGGGAGCCTTACATTCCGTCGTAGAGTAAAAGCAAGCAGATATATTAATCTCGACCTTGACCATTGTAATCTGAGCATTTCTATGTACACTTTCATGCACAAATTCAACACAATAATATATGTGGATATCTATCACCCGAAGCCTAGAAGCATATTATCAGTGAAGATCGTCACTCTTTTATCGACACAGGACATGTTACAGCTGTTTTTAGTCTGAAAGCACAAAAAAACATCTCCCTCACAGATCACATACGGGTCAAGACTTTACGATATATATCATAATAAAACCGAGATTATTAAAATTCTACTTAAACTATATAACATTACTCACTTATCCTTATAGCATCTCTATCTATTTAAGTATACAATAAGAATATTAATTACAAAGTATGCATTCGATAACATATATTAAGTTCCCAATATCACAGATTACTCACCTGGTGTAAAGTTTAATACGTTTACATAAAATACTTATATAAATACTATTATAGAGAGTGAAATTAAAGTCAATTACTAATTGATCAGAGGTAAATATAAAAGATAAATATAGTCAATAAATTTTTTTTATATAGTGTATTCTATACATTTAGTAAGTTACTCATACATGAAAGTAACGATATCACACTAATATAGGAGCTATCTCTCGTAACATACTAAATATTAATGCATAATATTGAAACTCTTAAAAATTTGTTTAATATTGCTAATGCCTATAGGCCCTAAGGTTACAAACATTATCTTAATTTCACCTACAACTTAAATTATTATTTTTATTTAATTTAATATGTCATTGAGCTTTATCACCAACATATAACTATATGACCACGTTTCCACTTTTGTAAAAAAATCATAATTAGAATTATACTTCTCAATGATAACTAGATGCACTTATAATACGTATATATCTACAGAGAGATTTTTCAAAAAATATGATACTAGTACAATATAATTAACAATAAATCATCCTGCCTAATAAATATTTAATATATAACAAATATGTAAATACCAACTTGGAAATATAATAGATATCTAGAGACGATAATAACATATCATGAAATGAAACAGCCATCTACTCAAAAAATACTTCTAATAATACCTACTATAATATATAATATATATGAAAACAACTTATATATAATATAACTATCTTCTACATAACTTTCTTGACAATATGCAGTTAAATCTTTAACTGTCATTAAAATTTATTCCAATATATATCATGAACATCATATTAATATTATATTATTATGTATTTATATATTATTAATTATTTATTTATTTAATTTACAATTATAATATTATTATTATTATCACTAAATTTATCATCAATACTTTATCAATATCATATATATAAAATTATTTATTACTCATATTACTATATACTATTATAAGAACTCTTATACACTTCATCCTTGAGGATTTTAATCTCATTTCGATATTATTCATTATAACACTTTATTATTATGTACTATTAATGTATTATACATATTATTGATTCAATTGACATTATATATAATATATATTAATTTTATATAACATTTCTATAAGTAGTTATCACGAGTCACACTATTGATTATATCACTTGATATAGCTGATTGATTAATCAGTTAGAAGCATTGTTGCTTCTCAAACATTCAGAAATGGAATTTGAATATACATTAATTATATTTTTAGTTTCTAATTAGTATATTATATATTACTATTACAATAATATGATTATTATTATTAAATTATTACGAGGTAGTACAAAATAGGATAAACCATAGTTATTACAAATTATTATATGCATGTTCAGACAAACAGTTATAGTTGTAATCATCTGAAAGGCCACGAGTTGCCACTATAACTTTTATAAACAAAATATGCATCGCCACATTCAATAAGACCCGTCACTACAAAAATCACAAAGTATGACCAAAAAAATAAATAATTACAGACCTCAAATAAATTTACAATGGAAAATTGAAAATAATAAACAATAAAAATTCACACACATAATGATAATAATAATAATACTAATAATAATGAGTCACAATAAACTAACATAATAATAATTAATAATAATAATAATAATAATAAATAATAATAATATGAATAATAATAATAATAATAAATAATAGATAATAATATAATTAATAATAATAATAATAATAATAATAAATAATAAAAGTGTGAAATATGGTCAAAAGAACACACGCGCTGAAAAAAGGGAGAGGAGCCAACTACTTTAGTACAAACGCTTGGAAAAGATTTACAGAATAACAACGACAAAGGAGCCATTCGAGCCAAAGGACTATATTCAACCATTCCCAAATTCGAAACCCAAAGCTTCCATAAAACTTATAAAATATAAATATTATAAAATAAAATACATTTTCAGTACTGAGCTGAGTATCATAATATATATATATATATCATTATATATACTTATAATTACTCTAGGCTAATGTATATAATATAGGTTAGAAACTATATATATATATACTAAATTTGATTATATAATATACAGTATACAAAACCTATCTCACTTATCTACAAAATGACCACTAATATATATACTATTAATATATATATATAATAATATATATATATTATAATATATACCTACTATATATATATATATATTATAATTATATATCAAGTATATATATATCATTAGCTAATCACCTAAAACTAAATATTACACATATAGATAAATATAACTGAGTACATCTACTAATAAGAAATAATAATATATATATATATATATATTTACATAAATAATAATAATAAATATATATATATAGTATATATAATATAAAATATAATATATATTATAATATATATATGTATATAATAAATATATATATCAATACATATATAAATATATCTATATATATAATATATATATATATAATATACCATATATATTAAATATTATATATATATTAATATATATATATATATAATATATATATTATATAATATAAATAATAAATTATTATATACTTATTATATTTATATATAAAATATTATATATATTAATTATATATTATATAATAATATATTATATATATAATATATAATATATATATATATATAATAGTATGAGAGAGAGAGATAGAGAGATGAGAGAGAGAGAGAGATAGATAATAGATATAGATAGATAGATAGTAATATAGATAGATAGATAGATAGATAGATATGAGATAGTAAGATAGATAGAATACGATAGATATAGATAGATCGTATATAATTATTTACAGATGTCCCATCCATCTACGGGCAGAGAGACCTATTCACAGGGAAGTAGGTGTTGCACGCATAAATATTCTATTCGCTAGACGCAAATATATATCGCATAAATATAACATGATTTTTTTATGTTATTATTTCACTATATGCAAATAATTATATTTTTATATTATATATATATAATATATAATATATATTAGTATATATTATATTAATATATATAGGTATAATAATATATAGGTATATTATAATATGTTTATATTAATATATTATATATATACTATTATATTTAAATATTATTATATATTTATATATATATAAATATATATATATATTAGATTATTTTATTAATATATTATATAAAATTTTTATATATAATAATCATATAATAATAAGTTATAATATATTTAATAAAAAATAATACTATATCGAACTCAGACTGCAGGCTTTTAAAGTGATAACTATAAAATATATATAGTATATAGGAGATTAAATTATAGCTAAGGAAACTACAGAAAATGGAAGATGAGTTTACCATCAGAACATGAGGTGGTAGGAAAGTAGAAGCTACACCAGCAGACGAACTAGCTGGAGTTACCCATATCTACACAAAACTCGTAGCGCAGACACAGCACCCCTTTGCTAAGAGGGCGTCGTAAAAGTGGTGGGGTACGCGAGTGGTAAGTTCCTTCAAACAACTGCCGCTGCGGTAACCTATATAAAAGAGGCTAACAGCACCAACTATCGCCCAGCAAAGATAAGAGGGTCAAGTGAACTGGAAACAACAGATACATACCAGTTTATAAGCCTTTTGGCTTTATAGAACCCTCAACCCTGTCCGAAAGCCGGTTTGAAACCAGAGCCCCCCAAGCATATGAGAATCATGCTCCATACAAGGCGGATGTGAACCACTTGTGTAGTCTGGAATAAACTGAGAAGAGGAAAAAACATCTCGCAGTCTACAACAGATAGACAGATAGATAGACAGAAATAGATAGATAGATAAGATAGATAGATAGATAGATAGATGATAAGATAAGATAGATAGATAGATAGATAGATAGAATACGATAAGATAGATAGAGATAAGATATATAGATATAATAGATAGATAAGTTTAGAGAGATACGATAGACTAGATAACGATAGATAGATAGTACGATGATAGAACATAGATAGATAGATAGATAAGAAGATAAGATAGATAGATAGAATAGATAAATAGATAGATAAAATAGATAGATATATAGATATATAGTATAGTAGTGATAGATAGATAGAAAAGATAGATAGATAGGATAGATAGATAAAATAGATAAAATAGATAAAAGATAGATAAGATAGATAGATAGATAGATAGATAGAATAGATTAGATAGATTCCCAACACAAAACACATCCAATACACCCCTTAATCCACTCGCGACTATCATCCATCCTTTACATTATGACGCAATCCATCATTAAACAATCTCATTATTTTCATCAATTCACGACATTCTACACACCACAACAGCTTCCTAATCACGCAATTCTCTCATTCTAACTCATTCTTTTCACCCTTACACACACCACCTAAGAATACTACATTTGCACAGAGCGACACCTTCGATCTATACACTCTATAGTCCAAACAAGAGTATTTAGTCTATAATAACCCGGTAAATAAATCATCATGTAAAACCCCTAAGCGTACTCAAAACGTTAGAACTCTGCATTAACCAAAGAAATTACACCACGTTACCTTTCACCAGCCACTATTACACCAACAGAGCGTTTCTACTTTTTACCAACTTATAGCCTAAATTTTAAAATTCAGATCATATTGTTAAATCAAGTTGGCCTACACAACTGTACTATATTTCAACTCCGGAACTTGCCCAAATCTACCAAAATGACCATTTCACACACACCTGTCCCCTTTTCAGACACGGCCTGCCTACCACACCCACACCGTCCTTAATCCTCTACCAAAAATGCTTCATTTTCTCTTTGATTCACCACACAAACATAATCATCTCATACGAGTAATCAAAGGCAGCTCTATACACTCTCTTCCTTCCTTCATCAATCTAACGAGCCCTCACCTGCCATCCTCTCAACCTTAACTTCATCACTGCCATCCATTAACTAACTTGAACATACTCAAGGAAGACATGACAGAACTCTACCTGACTCTGATGATAATATTAACCATTCATTTCCATTGCCATTAATTTTCGCAACATATTTCACTATCGAAAATACAACACTTATTACATTTCATTGGAAAAAGCTCTGCCACCAAACACCATATATAATTTAACGACTGCCACAGACCTTCCGTATGTAAATACAGACTCATTGAGAATAGGAATATTTACATGATGAGAAAATTTACTAATGATAAAAAACGAACTACCCGGCAACATACAAGTAAATATATAATATACTACTATAATATATAAATATATATATTTATAATATAATATATATATAATATATATAATACCTATACATATATATATATACTATATATATATATTAAATATATATATATATATATATATATAATAGATATATAAAATATAATTATAATATATAATATAATAAACAATCACTGCCCAAAAGTAAGGTTCTACTGTATATACCGCATGAACAACTGAGTAGTGTAGCTTCTCCAACGTATAATAGTTGGGTAGCTAATTACCTAGGATACATATACCATACCAGTTTAACGCAGATTTAAAAAAGTCATGTTTTGCACGTAACATCTGTTCTCAAATGTATGGGCGTGTGTTCTAACCTCGTAACGTTTTTTACACTACATCTTTTTGTGCATGGGCCGTCAGTTTTCTACTCCCCGTTACGTTTTTTGCAAATGCAGGTAGATATTGAACCAGCGTAGGCTATCGAAATTCTGTGTGAAACATGAACAAGACTGCACACTGAGACTTTTGCTTCTTTAAACGAAGCTTATGGGGAATGCCACTTATTGAGAATTATGGTTTTTAAGTAGCACAAAGCTTTTCAAAGAGGGCTGAGGAAATGTTGAAGACGACCCTCGTTTGTGAAAGATCAAAATCACTGTCACAACGATGAATGTCGGAAGTTGTTAGAGCTGTGGATGAAGAGAAACGGCTCAGTGTCAGAGTGATTGCAGAGAAACTGGTTTGGATAAAATGTAGTTCATAGAATTTTAACGAACCATTTGCACATGCGAAAAAATTTGTGCAAAACTTATTCCGAAAGACGTCTGTGAGCGAGAAAGCGAACATCAAGAAATTTGTCAAAGATTTACTGAAAGAACTCGAAATGGTGCACGATTTTGTTTGATAAAGTTTATAACAGGCGTGAATCATGGGTTTTTTGAATACGATCCTGAAACCAAATAACGGCAAAGTGCGGATTGGCACACAAAAAATTCTCCCCGTCACGAAGAAAGCAACGCAATGGAGCAAGTCGAAGGCTGAACAACACATCGATTATTCTTTTTACGACACAGGCCGTGTGTTGTGCACCAGGCATTTGTTCCTTCAGGACAGAAGTTAATCAACGTCTTTTACAAAGATTCTTGGAACGACTTCGAAAACGAGTTTAGCCCGAATCAGAACAGACATTTGCATAACGATTGTGTGCTGCAACCAACGCATAAACGCACCATCTCACCTCGCGCTCTCAATTACAGAAATTTTCTTGCGAAAAGAAGAAAAAAACATTCAAGTACTTACACATCCTCCAATAAAACAGCACAAGATCTAGCTACCGTAGGATTTCAATACCATCATTCCTAAGTTGAAAGAAGTGAAAGGTCATCATTTTTGGACGATAAGGAAAACATAAAAATACTGTAACACGTGAACTAAACACACTTCAGGAATATGACACTTTCAGTACTGCTATGAACAGTGAAAGACAACGGAACCAGAGCTGTGGTAACCTCTAAGTAAATAATAATCAAAGGAGATCACTGTATATTCAGGTATTAATATATATAATACGACAATCAGTAGCACTTATCTTTGGACATAACATATATATTATATATAAAATATATATATATATATATATATATATATATAGTATATAAATATATAATATATAAAAGTATTATATATATATATATATATATATAAATATATAATAGGTAATATATAATATATATATATATATTATATAATAATAATATTATATATATTAAAATTTTGTGCTGGGCACAATAAAAATATCTCTTTCCCTTAAATTCATAGTCCTATATTACACAGTTTCCATCTTCTGAAGCTTTTTCATTTTGATTTTCGAGATGATCGATTCTGTAACAGTTTTTTTTATACTATCAACGTATAGTCCGAGTTTGATTTATTCCTAATTTTATTAAAATTGTCTATTTTATATATATATATATATATTATATATATATATAATTATTATATATATGTATATAATATACTATATATATATATATATACTATATATATATATATATGTATGTATGTGTGTGTGTACGTGTGTGTGTGCGTGTACATATACCAACAAGTTTAGACTTGTATTTTCTTGTAATAAATTGAATACAGATTACATTATCAAAAGGATGAGTAAATCAACTTTACTTTAAACACGGTATCGTAGGCAGAATGTTTGTGGATTTTCCCCCTTTTCATTTAAAACATTTAATTTTTATATTTTTTGTGTTTTTTTTCAAATATGAGTTCAAGAAAGTGTAAAAGCAGTGCAAATATATTTTGGTAAGTATGTGATAGTTTTGCTAGTGTTAAGAACAAAGACAAGATATAACCAGTTTAGTTAAAAACGTTTGCCTTGATTATTATTTTTGGGGTGAAAATTGGTGATCAACACAAAATTGGGTTCCACACAAAGTTCGCAGAAATTGTGTTGAAGGAGTGAGAAATTAATGCTATGGCAAGAAAAAATCATTGCCGTTTGCCATCCCTATGATGTGGAGAGAACCGACAAACCATACTGACAATTGCTATTTATGTATGATCAATGTTGTTGGCCTTAACAACCAGAACAAAAAGGTAATAGAATTCCCAAATATACCATCGGAAGTAAGACCTGTGCCTCACTGCGAAGATCTTCTAGAGCAAACTCCTCCTGTTGTTTTGAAAGATGTTACTGAAGATAATTCTGACAACTCGATATCAGAGGTGGAATATGTTTATTACTCATAAAATGTAAGCCGCTCTAAACCACAGTTGTTCAATTAAAATGAGCTTCATGATATGACTCGAGATTTAAATTTGAGCAAAGAAACTGCGCAATTCCTTTGATCAAGGCTGAAAGTGAAGAACCTTCTATCTACAGGTACATTATTCTCTTATTATCGTCATAAAGAAAAAGAATTACTACCCTATTTCACTAGAAAAGATTTAATTGTTTTTTGTCATGATGTTTATGATTTGATGAACTATTTTGGTGGTGCTACAACCCATCAGACTAGAGAGATTATTCATGGATTCTTCTAAAAGATGGCTGAAAGGAATTCTCTTACTTAATGACAAAAAATTCAATTCACTTCCAATAGCCCATTTAGTTCATTTGAAGGAAATACATCAAAATAGGAAAACTTTAAAACAATGTTAAATATGCAGAATATGCGTGATCACTTTGCGATGATTTTAAAAGTAATTAAAATGCTACTTCAAATGAATTTTGGATACACTAAAATGCCATGTTTTGTTTACAAGTGGGAAGGAAGAGCTAAAACTGAACACTGGAAGAAGAAACACTGGTCCAATCGAAAACTCTTCCATCCTGGGTCAATAAAGATTATTAATCGTTTAGGATAGAAAACAAGTTCTTCTACATCCTTTACATATAAAACTGGGTCTAATGAAACAATTCACTAAAGCTCTCTCTAAAAGATGGTTCTTGTTTCGAATGAATACCTGACAAATAAATTAACTAAGTTATCATCAGAAACACTTAAGAAACGTATATTTGTGGTCCAGTTGATTCGACAACTTATGACTGATGATAATTTTGTTAAAAAAAACTATGACAACAGTTGAAAACGAAGCGTGTATTGCTTTTAAAAGGCTGTCCATAACTTTGTGGGGAACTTTAAACATGCTGACTATAAAGTAATAGTAGAGAAAATGTTGGAAATTTTAAAAAATTGGGCTGCAAGAAAAGTGTGTAAGTTCACTTCTCTCACTCCTACTTAAATTTTTCCCCTAAAAATTTAGATGTTAGTGAGGAGCCAGGGGAAAGATTCTTCAAAATATCAAGGAAATGAAAAAGCTAAATATCGTACTATCAGAATAAATTATAGAACTAACAGTTGATTAAAATAACCTCACTCTATAAATAGATATATTTTTTTATGACTATGAAGATCTAAATATACATAAAAATATATATAAAGAGTGCCCGAGCTTATAGTGCTCTATTCAATTGGAAATTTATGGTGTAATAGTTTAGATGCTATATCAGCAACCAAATAGTATTATGGAATAGGGTGTAATCTATTTCCGAAGTATATGAAGAGTATACAGATAGATACTATTATATTTATACTGAGGTCTAAAATAGAAGAGGAGATGTTGAAAATAAAGAATTAAAACTGATTAAGTATTATATTATAGAACAAAAAATATGAAGGTAATTCTGTTTATATTGCTTGTGATTAGATAGAGGGAGATAATATAAATTATAATTGCATTTTTGATCTATGAAGAGAGTGCGTCGAATTGATAAGTGAAGAATAATATTTGGGAAAGATTATAGTGAGCGTAGATATTTATACAGTGGGAGGAAAGAGGACTCGGTGGAGCAAGGATCGTACATTGATACTGGAAGATGATTGGATGTATGTTAAGGTTGGAGTGATGAAGGAGGTTATATATGTGCAAGTGAAATAGAGTGGCTTGTTGTAATGAGCCAGCGATGTTTGGCGAACGAGGTCAGTTTGATAGAAATAACGAGCTCTGTATACTGATACGATGGACTCAGATATAGGAGGGTAGTTAGTTTGGCCTAGTTGAGTGATATAGGTGTTGTTATGACAAGATCCTGTGAAGGCTTCTGAAGTAGAATATCGTAAAGAAATAAAAAGTGATGTCAAATGACACGATTATGTGTATAGAAAGCAGTGAGCTGTAAATAATATAGTAAGCGTTCTTAAGAGAGCAAATTATTATTTAATTCTCTATTAGTGGATGGTTGTGATAAACAGAGGATTGTATGATAAATGATCCTTAGCAACCCATATCTGTATAATGTGAGTAAGGTATATTCGGTTATAGATAATTAGTTATTTATCATATCCTGTGTATAGTGTCTACGTGCATAGCAACACTTCAACAAAATAAAGTTGACTATCGGGAATAGAGTTGAATAGATGGAAATGGATTGAAGATATGAGTAAGGCAATAATCCCTACACTGTCTTTTAATGAACGATTATTGTGCGCTCTCTCTCTCTGAGTGTGATTCTGAAGAGAGTTTGAGATGACTAGTTAGACTGAGATTTGGTAGGTGCTGACTGTAATAATAAGTGTTGAGAATACACGATATGCATACGTGTAGTTCGAGTATGTGAAAGTTACGAGACAGACTCTCACCAGTGTGCAGATTCTGTTAGATGGTAGTGCAGCTGAAAAAGTTGTTCTGAATTTAGATAGATATTTAGAATATGAGTATATACTGAAAAGGAGATGCGCGCGAGATGCAAGCGTGTGTAAGGGAAAATTAAGTGAATATATGTGGCACTAAACGGATGTCTGAGTTGCAGCTTAAAAATCTTTAGCAGTGAAGTATGTAAAAGGGCATCTAAAACGTGATATGAGTTGCATGCGGTCTTACATAGAGGATATAGATTGTTACAGTGTTAATTGCATAGTAGTGGGACAATGGTCTGGAATACAGACTCTCAAGATCTATATATTAACTACCTGTGTTTTCAGCTTATGGCTCAATTACTAAGATGGACAGTGATTAGGTTGAAACACAACAGTATATGATTAAAACTCGAGCAGTTGAAATATGAACGTATTAGAGATGCTGTTTAGTGAGTGGTGCACAATTGTGATACGATGTAAATTAAGAGAATAAAAATGACAACAAAGTACGTATGTGATGATAGTTTATGTTTGTCATGTGGAAAGATGGTAGAACACGCTACTCGGTTCTGTGAGACTAATAAAAAGTAATGTAATATAGATAGAGTCAAAGCTCTTCTTTGTGGAGATAATCGAACAGAGAACATGGGAGAACAGGAAGAAAATATAGATATCGCTAACAAAATAAATAATGATCACAAAAAGAATTTTGAGAATATACGGAAGATGTGAGTTTGAGAGTCAGAAGAGCTGAGGAACGGTACAGGGTAGAAAACAGGAGTGAATGGTGGGTTTTGGGAGGGAGGGTATGGTGTAGCCCACCTGGGCTAAGGAAGATGAACCCTCACCATACCGAAACGAGTATTATGTGAAGGGCCAAATCGCGCGCATTAGCAACAACAAAAAGCGAAAAGATACAAAAATATTCACAATTTTGTCTCGTGAAGCGCTAAGGGTTAGGTGATTCTGGATGCGACGTGTATTTCACTACTTGGGATTTAAGAGGGCCTCCAGGTTCAAAGCTGTGGTTTAGTCTTTTCTACTTGCTTCATATATACCGAATCTCTACTTATATTTTAGATATGTTTCACCAATCAACGGTGGATTACTATTGTTACTACAAACCTCTATAGCCTATCCAGATACTATTGGAGGATGGATATAGATATGGGTTGAATTATTGTCAGATGATGATGATGATTGATATTGTTATTTGTATAATGATAGGTGAGATAGATGATATGATGTGATTAGGAATGACTTGTGATGATTATTTGAATGATATGCATTGATGATGATGATGATAAAGATTATCATATTTATTTTATTGTTAAATATATAATCTGTACTCCTTATGCATTTACATAAGAAATAACAATCTTTCGTTGACAAGCAAAATATAAAAATATATGATATAACCAAAAATTGAAGAAGTTGTCTCTATGCTGCCACATTTATTTAAAAATTATATTATTTTATATAAATTCTAAAATAATAATAATTTATATTATTATTATATATGCTCAAAGTTTTTCATTAATATATACAGTACTTATGACTTGTACTTGTTATCTTGTACCATGTTATTTTTATGTACCGTACTTGAACAAATTCTAGAGGTTACTTGTACTGAACAATCTAGTAAGTACTTGTAACTATGTTACTTGACTTGAAAAAATGTACTAACCCCACCCTGATATAAGATATATATATTATATTCATAATATATATATATATATAAATATTATATGATTAAATTCATATCTATAATATATATATATATTATATATATTATTATAATTCAATGCAATTTTCCATTATATAGATATTAATATTAATTTATAATTATATATAATTACTATGAATATAATGTCTTAGAAGATATTATATATAATGTATTATATATATATATTATATATATAGATATATTATATTATATATATATTATAAATATTTATATATTAATATATATATATTTTATAATTATATATATTTTATATTAAATATATATATAATATATATATTATAATAAATATTATATATAATATATATTATAATATATATATATATATATATATAATATCATATATATATAATTTATAGATATATATATATATAATATATTAACATAAAGAAATCAATACAATTTTGCAATATATATATAAATATATTAATATATATTTTTATATACATTAATTTTTTTTCTTATATATATTATAATATATATATAATATATATTATATTATATATATTATAATATTATATTACATATAATTTTATATATTAATATATAATAATATATAATAATATATAGTATATATATATATATATATATATATTATATATATATTATATTATAATTATACTATACTATATATATATGATTAATATTAATATATTACATAAAATATATATTATATTAATATATATTATATATATACTATATTTATATTATATATTTATATTAATATAATCTATGTATATATATATATATATATATATATTATATATATATTATAATATTATATATACCAATATATATATATAATTATATTATATATAATATATATATATATATATATATTATATATATTATATATAAATATATTATTATATATATAATAAGAACGTAATTTTTCCTTTAAAATTGTGACTTTAAAAAATATTAATAATATTAATAATTATATAATTAATTAATTGAATAATAATATATATAATATATATAATAAATCAATATATTCGATAATAATAGTATTTATGTTTCTACAATAACGACCAATGATAATCCAGTACTCTTTTACATAAATATTAAGCTTCAAAAAAGAGAGTTTTTCAATTATGGTGATATTATGCGACTTAAAAAATATACTATACATATTTGTTACTCTCTACCATAATTTCATCTGGGCTATTATGACACATGCCATTATGTTGAATTTATGAAGTTATAACAGTAAGAGAAATGAGAATATTTCCTCGCAATGGACGACCAAAAATTATTCTGATGCGCCGTGGTCTATCCTTCTATATATATATAAAATAGAAATAGTATATAAGTTTTTTTGTTTTTAATATATACTTTCTTACTTTTCTGAAGGTCAGAATTGTCCATTGCTCATTTTAGAACCGGGATGTATTAGATAATCTAAGTATATTCATCCTTTTCTCTTGTACATCACTCTCGTGATTTGGCCCACCATAAGTTGAGTATCATCGTTGCTTGCTTGCATTGACTCAGGATCAGTATAGAGAATGTGATGTGGATTTAGGATTGGTGTGGCCAATAGTATTGGTGTACGAGAGTACGGCTTGGCTCGCGGTGCTTTGTTTTTCCCGTATTGGAAGTTTACAGGAGGCATCAACACTCAATAATTGCAGAGTTTTACACTTCGAAGACTTTTCAGTGTTTGCAGTTCTTTATCCTTTAAGCACTTATTCATAACTGTTTTATTCATATTCAAACTGGCATTCGTCTACGTCAAAGGTTTAATCAGCTAATCACAAGTTTACCAATCAACATTAGTAAATATGGGCTATAATAAATTAATAAGAGTAGTAATAATGAATAATAACTAATAATAATAATGAGATAAATTTAATCAATAATAATAATTAATAATAAATATATTCAATAATAGATAACAATAATATAATAAATATAATAATATTAATATAATACATTGCTACTAATAAGCAATCTATAATAATAAAATAATAATAATAATAATAATAATAATAATAATAATAAAATAATAATAATATCAATAATAAATAATA
The DNA here is from genome assembly GCA_015478945.1 of Trachelipus rathkii. Lineage (NCBI taxonomy): Eukaryota > Metazoa > Arthropoda > Malacostraca > Isopoda > Trachelipodidae > Trachelipus > Trachelipus rathkii. Next base: position 19,780 of record JABUQX010027461.1, on the reverse strand, counting down.
ATAATAATAAAATAATAATAAATAATAATAACAAAGATAATTAATTTAATAAAATAGATTAATTAATAAATCTAGTTTCGATATAACAATAAATAATGAGATGAGAATAATAATAATAGTAATAATGAAGATAATAATAATGAATTATATGCATAAAATGATATTAAACATTAAATTTGCTATAATAAATTATAATTATAATAAATTTTATTATTATTATATAGTTATAAATTTTATACTTAGTAAGTATTATTGAGTCTCTCTATTAATTATTATTATATATTATTATTTAGTTATTATTATTATTGATTCATTTTATAATTCGAGTATAATAAATCTTACATTACCTGATGATATATAGCGAGCTATAGGTAATATAACTTATGTATTATGTATTTTTATGTTTATAAATGATGTTTAAATATATTAACGTATATGAGTAATAGATTATATTTATTTAATTAAATTTTATTATATCTTATGGGTTTGTGTGGATTTTCATAACAAAATTTCTGAGCCAAGTGATGAAGGTGCGGACTATTACTTTTTTGTATTATTATTACGTATTATGATATGTGCGACATATCACGTTATATATATATTATATATATAGTATAGTATATTATGCGCATTCGATATAGTGTATGTGTTGAGTTAGGATACGCTCAAGTCATCAAACATTTATAACGAGTATATTTATTTATATGATGCGCAAGAGTTATATTTCACAATGCTCTTACAACACAAAAACGCATTACCAACGTTTGGTAGTTTTATCAGAAGGACTCCACAAACATGCAGTTAGAATAATTCGAATTGATGTCACACTTTTTACCGTGCGGGTGTGACACACACTGCGGGCGCCCTTTAGTCCCCAGTTTTCCAAATACTTCTGGATTCCATACCTTAGCATTGGTAGAAACAAAAGAACTAAGCTGTCGTAGTTTTGCTTTGATCACAAACAAGATGAATCCCGGAACCCATATACCTGGTTTATTCGTCTGCCTTATAAAACTCCCAATGCACATCGAAATATATAATTGTGAAATACTATAATATATATGACTTTATAAGCGCAACAAGGTCTCAGAACATAAAACAGACTATCTCTGCTAACAAATGAGCTGGTCACTACACCCTATGCAAGTTTAACTTAGTGTTATTATAACACTGCTACGTGAATAGAGTCTCAAGACGCGAACATTGATCAGTTCTCACGCTTTTTTGTCGTCACACACTCGGCCTGAGCGAGTACAAGTTCGATTGTTTATTTCCCGCACCGATCTTCACCTTCATCGGTCCTCTATTCGGCGGAGCATACATCCTGAAAATATAGAATACAGCCCTCTCGCACTACTTCGCAGCTCTGACCTTGCGAACTCTCTTAGACCATAGTCTCTGCAAGAGCGCGACACATGTATGACGCTACGCGCTTGATTGCGTGAAGATGATATATTGGCTCAGTGCGTTTCTAGTTCGAGAACTTCTGATATCTGATTGCACATACAGCGTTTGATTAATATTTCAGATATAGGTTTGAAGGGAATGGTGCTTGAGAATGTTAAAAAACGTTATTAATAATTTACAACGATTCATAAGAGGCTATCTGTTCAAGAGACACTGACATGAAATATTCCTTTCGCACAAACTATTTACACTACAACTCGCTCCTTCTATAAAATTCTCTTTATCACTCGGATTATGCTTCATCTAGACTACAACCAACACAATTCGTGTTTCAGATCCGGTATATAGTAAAGATTTTGGATATATATATAAATATTTGTCATCCGGTAGATGAAGGCTAAGTTCACACGGTATCACGTCATAGCTTGTTGGTACTAGACACTCTTAAAAGGTTCTCACGCTCGAGTTACACACTTGGAAATGAAGTAGAAGTTTATTTATTATTCAGCGGACCTCTTCTCACTGATTGGCTCTCGTGAGCACGTATAGAGCTGGAACCTTTTCAGTTACTTTAATTCGTTTGACACCATATTGAGATATTAACGATTTATATAGAATTTGATGCACATCATCATAACATAATGTGGAGATTTAATAAACAGATATATATCCTCGCAGAGCTATGGATGAGTAAATTAAGTAAAATAAATCTTTTTGTCTAGCAATCCAGCCAATCAACCCGAGATGCGTATCTTCATGAGAGTTCTCTAATTTGGTTGATCGTATATCAGTGTTCATAATAGGACGGTGTTGACAGGTAACTAATAGAGCCGTTAAGACTATATATAGTGCCTTTTTACAGCTGATTACTAGCCTGATAGAATACCCTATGTTCGTATCATCGCTCGCGCAGACACTTAATAACTGCCCACGAGATTTAGACTAAGCGCACCTGAATGAGCGATTTTTGACACTAGAGAAAAGGATTGGAGGATTTCATATGATAATATCTCTAAAGCTTCTACTATTGTTGAATCAACATATACTTTATAATAATCTTCAATCATTAGAGCCCATTAAAGGTGTGTATATTAATTAAGATGAATGTATCAAGGTGGAACCCTTTATATCATTCACAGATGGGAACAGTCCGTTAGTGTAAATAACATATAGGAAAAGAAGCCCCCAGTAGTAATAAAGATGTTATTAAATCTCGAAATTAAGGCTAATGTGAACTTGTGAGAAAACAATAATCATGTGTACTAACGTAAAGATATTTATTCTAAATATTTATACTCAGCTACCTTCCTGAGCCCCTCTATGTATCTACATCCTGAAAATAAAATAATATCTGAAAAGAATAAATTCTCATAAATATTGAACCCTATAACTCTCGAACGAGGAAATGTTTGAAGCAGGGATTAAGTGAAAGATTTTTGATTCACTAGTTATAGAGAGAATGTGACTAGACCCCGAGCTGCTTTCATGATTTATAGAAGTATTGATTTGTAAAAAACACTATTGAAAGTGTGCGTACACATAAGCTCAGATTGATACATATACAGTAAATCTGAATAGTAATCGAATATTAATTACATTGTAAAATGTATATTACTATATATAAAGAATAATAGAGAGTAGTATATACATTATACAAATTTCCCTTGGATGTTCTTAGATACTTTAATAACAAAATCATTTAGCAAGGCTGAAATATGTCTCATAGATCCTGATATTGTCGTTTAACTAATAAACCAATAGGGGGTAGAAGTAAATGAAATGGTTTTCTTTAAAGATCTTGGTAGTACTGTAAGCAATTTACACGATTTAAGATAATTATCCAGTTTTAAACTCCATATGCATGGTGGCCGTAAAAATTAAAGTTCGTCTTTACAGATAACCCTTACAGAAGTAGGAGGATATAGAACTCAATAACCCATCAGTGCTTAGCAACATTTTAACTTCTTATACAGATTATTACCGCATTTATACCTACTATGACTCAGATTACATTATATTTAATATAGCTATATCACTCACAAAAACAACTGTTTCCTATAATTCATACATTTCCGTATTATAATCTCTGTTATGGAGTTAGTTTTATAACATGAGATCCCTGGTATGGCTGAATATTTATCATTACTTATTTAATTAAATTAATATTTATTATAGACCTTATTCAGTATGTCGGGATGAATACTAAAGCCTCCTTGTAAAGAGTAGTTTATTTTCCTAAAGAATTGGAGATGTTATAACATTTCGCTAAGTTCACTATTTGATTCGCTTGTTGAGTTAGCTTATAGAACCCAGATTATGTAAGTTCTCTCGTATCGTATATATATAAGAGATCGTTTGAGGTAACTCCTCAAATATCCCTTCACATGTTGGACAGCTGTGATGTATTATCTGTAAAGTACACAAATAAGATGGTAAGCTCCAGCTTAATGTAATAATAATAAATATATAATATAAATAATTAATAAATTAATTAAATTTAAAATATTAATAATATATATAAATAAATTTAATATAATAATTATATATAAGTGTATAATATTTATATTCACAATTTAATTGCCAAGTTATAATTATAAAGTTTGTTTTTAAAATCTATTGTATCATTTCTTATCAATTTCTTATAATCTCACTCAATGACTCAATTTTATTATTAATCACATAATAATCAATAGTACATAATCAATATCATCCAATACTATCTACAATAATATCTAACTCAATAGCACACTAAATAATAAATCTATAATAATGAAAGCAAAGAGCTTCAGGGAGTGAGCTTCAAGTATGGCAGAGGGTATGGTTTAGTTAGAGGACTCTAATATCAGATTCCAGCTCTCCGAGACAATGCTCCTCACTTTGTTTAAATCGGAGTAAATACAGCGCTAAAAAGCGGCGGTAGCATCAACTGAAAGGACTATAGACAACCTAAATCCACGCAGCGATATTATTCGCGTTAACGCGTGATCGAGCACCCTCATCCCTGCATCGTAGAACAACGTCGACTAGTGCCGCCCATGCTTCAAGACAATGACACTTGTCTAGATGAATGACACGAAAAAACTACACGAAGCACAAAGCATGACGCCTGGTCAAGGCTGTAGGTGCCGTAAAAAAAACTGTAAAGAGGGAATATAAAGGCCATTAAGAAAAAATGTATTGACTTGTTCTCTCTCTAATAACAGTGATAAGTTGTAACTTTTTTGCATAAACAATAATAGCCTGCATCTATTTCGTATATAAAGAATGTACTTAAACATATCTCTCCTCATTATACGTCAAGCGATCTGTTAACAGCAAGACTGCATGATTCCTCAATCCACTAGAAGCCCAGACGATGAAAAAGAGCAAATATGGATGCTACATCTCTTCCATAGAATCCTACACGGAGATATCGAGTGTAAGGTGAATCCTAAACTCTTTATCATTATCCACCAAAAAAGTATATAAGATACAACTAAAGTGTTTCGTGATCCTCGAGATCACATAGGCAATTATATTCGCAGTCTCACACAAGTAAGTTGCAACGATGCTTCGATGCTTGTACCTCTCACCCAATTCATTCGACAACCACTACACATAACCACACCACACACGCACTCTACACCACTACCGACACAACAGCACACACACAACCACACACACAACACACAGCATATTACTCGCTAGATACCAACATCGACACCGAATAACATGCTATCATAACACACCACACACACATTTACTAACTCTAGAACACGACATCAGCGATTCAGCTAATACGAGCAACAGAACAGCACAGCTGATAGAGTCTCAAGGACCGTAACACGACTTATAAATACTCGAATTACACACTACGTACTATTGAAGTGAAATACACCTCAGAACAAAAGATAACACACATATACATCCGGTGCAAACAGATAAATCATATTGAAAGAGCTTGCAAATACTATAGAATGCTTAACGGTTCTTGTCTCGCATGCAGTACAGATGCAATAAGTGTGAGTCATTTACACAAATTAAAACAGAATTAGTAGATCACGAAAAACAAATCGGACAACAGAGGAACAATTGACTAGAGCCATAAGTCCTCAAACTAATTATCATACACAGTAATGCACTCATCACCGGTAAGTCACAACAAGTGTGAACTCGCGTTAATACACTCACTATCGAAACACGCAGAGATAGAACGTCTACGTTCATTGACTATTGTGTTGGAGCCACTAAGCGAGATTCTCGACGACGCTTAAGCTAAACGCACATTCTCTCAACATCTCACGTTTGCAGTCTAAGCTTATCTGTCCAATCGCAGACTCTATCCGAGACAAGCCAACACACAATACAAGACAGACAAACAAGAACTAGCACTAATCTACAATCATTAAATTACAAAACTGCCAGACTGACTCTAGAACATTTTTCGATGTACGCAAAGTGGAATAGACTTATCTACCAATCCTAAACAGCAATATAAGATATGAGAACAGTGTGAAAAATCTTAACCTTCTATAGAAAACAAAAAAATAAACATTAGAATATCAATTCAAGAAGAATTGAGACGAAAATTTTTAACTTAACCCAAGGGATAATGTCGATTGTTAGAGAATAAATACTAACATCGTCTCTAAAATAGGACTTAGCTGTACCTCTCTTTGATAAGTGATTTCATGTTATTCCATGTAATATATATGGCGATCGTATGCACCATCGAGGTGTCTCTATTATTCTCATGGTGTTAGTAATAAATTCTATGGAAAGTCATGTCAATTATTATTAATTTTAATCCTACATTATTCGATATTACTTTAATAGAGGTTATCATGGTCATTCATATGTGAATTAAATTTTCAACCTACTCTCTTGTTCCCGTGTTTATTGTAAGATTGACCACTATACCCGTACAGGCTCTCACTTTTCTACTATAGTGCGCACTCCTCTTCTTTTTTACGATTTAATGACGCAATGTACGAGAGAGATGTGAATCTTGAAGCGAGTAGATGAGCGAGTAAGTTGTAGAATGATGTCACAAGACCATGACTGAAAATCAGAGGTAAGTTTATAAGGCGACGTAACGCAATGCTCACAAGCTGATCTTGTGTCGAGCTGGAGAGGACAATTGTAAGACTGCCCTACGCCTTATCAACTCAGAGTCTCACTCACATATAAGTAAGAAAGTAACATTATGATCGAGTCCTTACTCATCCTTCTGGTAGAAAACGTTGTGTATCAAATAATTCACTCGCCTCATCTCATTCTTGGTTGTATTAGGGATAAATATCCTCAAATTCATTAGAGATTGACATGGTACGATATTATAATTATCTATTGATATATATAATTAAGATATAAATGAAGATGCAGATTATTTTATAATGTCTTTTTGAAACGAAAGAAGTTTTTAGGTGTATTCGCCTGTATAATATAACTCGGCCTGTGATAAATTGGTAAAAACCGATTCTTGGTACTTTAGTACTTTAACAACTTTACTTCCTCGGTCAAATATGTCAATCGTAAATGGACATTAGGTATACTCGATTGATAAGAATATAAAATATATATGTAATATTCCTTGACACTCATCTGCATTTATAATGATTTTTATAGTTTTAGTTAAATCATTAAATGTAATCATCTTTTTAAAATTAATAATAATGTGATGAATATATTTAAGAACCTTTATTTTTTTTCCTAGTTTATTTTTACTTCAAGCTTTTATTTGCAATATTATAGTGCACGGTTGTGTAATTACTGTGCCTAAATAATTATATTTATTGTTTTATTAATTAATATAATTTTTCTTTGTATTTAAACTTTGTACAACTAATAGTGTTGATGTTAAAATTTTATGGTCTACGATTATGTGAGTCCGCACTTATGTTAGGATAATATGACTTTAAAATAAAAACCATACTGCTCTGCCTTTTTCTTTCTCCGTGTGTTAAGTCAAGACATTTATTGCCATAAATTAAATGCATAAAGAAAAAAAGAGACGTTTATCATAAAAGAGAGCACTGGTTCTATGTTCGGTTAGTGAGAATTCAGTTCGAGCTGGGGAGGGTAGCGCTGGAGAATTTATAACCTCAACTTTACTGCACTTACAGACGGTATAGCTAAAACATAAAAATATTTGGTAAATAAACACTCATGAACTTTGAGAGTCATAAAAGACTCTACAATGGCAACGAACAGCCAACGGTAGCATCAGACAACAGCAACAACATATGGCACACGAAAGTGCGCTGCTTAACGGAACAGAGCAGGTAGATTTTGACTCTCATAAGCTACGCAATAATTACTAGACCATTTTAACGCAACGTTAGCGTGTTTAGCGATTAGGATAAAAACAAATATATTTTATGTGTATCTAACAAAAGTATCGACAGTTGGAAATACACTAGGATTCAACTAGATCAATGCCGTTGGAAACTAGTTATTGCAAGCGAATCCACACCAGCAGAACAAGATAGCCCTGCGAGGAAGGATCATACGTTGGAGCTTATGACTATTACTCAATCAAATTCCTGCATTATAAGGCGTAGCAGTCAAAAACAAAAAAATTGTTATCAGATAAAAAATGACTTGAAATCACACTATAATCACGCGTTATAGGTAGAAAGAGGATAGCTAAACGGAAGGGGGAGTCCTTGATTTACACTTTACTGAATTTAGGATATTAGTAAACACATATTATAAAAATTTGTTTTTGCCTAAATGAACAACCACAAAATAGCGTCCCTCACAAAAACACATAAAAAAGGAGCACGTCTCTCGCACGCTCTTGACGGCTTTCGCGACTGCCGTAGGCGCACGACTGCGGAACGCGGCCGGTTTCCGCCGGAGTTGTGAGGCTCTGACTGAACCCGCTAACATACAAACAGAGAGTTACTCTGCTCAATATATTTAAACATCTTGAAATCTCTTATCATTCTCTCTTCTCTATATCCTTTCCATTATTCAATCACTTCAATCTTCTTTGATACCAATATTGGAGTTACTTTATATATTATCGCTTAAATTATCTTAATTATTAATATTATCTCTCTCATTGATACTGACTCACACTCGTGATAGCTCTCTTTAGTGTCTATATCTCTATTTGAGTTGCTCTCGTTGACTCCTCAAATTTCTACTAATAATATATCTTGAGTGTTATATCTCGTTTTTTAAAACTCTTTGATGCACCGCAGTCCATGTGAGAGATTACTTCTTTCCCTTCTGATCGATAGAGGGAAGATATCCAGAGAGCATTTGCAAGCCTTTCCGGTAGTTCTATACAATCGATGAGCGATTTTACTTGCGGAAGAGGACGCACCTATCGAGAGAGACGAGCGGGTCCTCAAGAACACTGCAATTTACGAATTAAGTAAACGACAGTGAATGAGATGCAGAGGAGGGATTATCACTCTGCGGTAGAGTTCCAAATCATAAACATAGTGAAATTTACTGTAGTGTTACTACTATTATTCACTCTGTGACTCAGTAACCGTAGTTACAATTATTTACTAATCCGCACTCCATCGCTAACGTAAGCACTTCAAAGATCTCACTCTATATAGGTACTATACTTCTCTGTGATCTCACGCGACATCTAGACTTACCTCATTATCCTATTCCTCATACCCTCAATTCTGCACCACTCTTCTCCGAGTATTTACAAGACTAATGTCACAAAAAGGAAGATCACAAGGTATGTTCCAATTTAATTCATATGGTGGGCTCAAGTATCTCCCTCAGGAAGGATGCTGGCATGCATATAGATAGCGTAAAGCTCGTCAGTTACGACCGCAGGGTCTACAGTTTAATCACCAACAACCACAATCAGACCATACCATCACCAAGTTCTCTAGGGACGAACAAATCAAACAACACACCGCCAGCTCAAACACTACCACGCGAGAGTATAAGATATATTAATATAATTGCGCAGATAAATGTTGAATAAGTAATTTCCTCATGAATCGATCTCAAAGGTTTTTATATCTCGTGAAATTCTGTCTACATACTACATATATATATATAGTATATATATATTTAAGATATATATAATTATTATATATATATATTATATAATTATATATAATATATAATATATATTATATTAATGTGATATATATATATATAATATATAATTATTATATATATTATATATATTAATATATATATTTATATATATTATATATATATATAATATTATAATAATATAATATTAAGTATATTAATATATATAATATTAATATGTTTATATATATAATTATATATATATATATATATATATATATTAATATATTATATATATATATATATTAATATATAATATAATATATATATATTAATATATAATTATATTATATATATATATAATATAATATATATTAATATATATTAATATTATATATATATATATATATATATATAATTATATTATATATAATATATGGTCATCACTCGAAGGAAGATCTTCAAGTAAACTAATTTTTAAAATATATATTATCAATTAAATCATTCTATTCTATATATGTATCCCATTTGATATAATGTTAATCACATAGTAATGAATATCAGATGTATTGGTATTTGTGTTCTATGTGAGTATTTAGCCCGAATTTTTTGAGAGTGGAGATAGAGAGAGAGATACTATATAGATGAGAGAGAGAAGAGATAATATATATATATTATTTTGAATTCATGTACAGGACCCACTAGAGGCCCACATAGAATCGGCCACACTGGGTTGAATAATCAACTCCATGGTGGGGAGGTCGACTGGCTCGAGAGGTAAAAAGCAATTTAAATGGTGCAGAAATAAAATTTGGATGGCGAAATGAATATTATAATAGAAAAGATAGAAAGTGAAGAGAAAGACTGAATGAAAAGAAGTAATGCATCTGTTTCTTATTCTTCTATTACTCGATACTATTATTTATCTAGTCTTTCCGTGAATATGTGAGCATAACAGAATTCATTCAAGTTATGTTATAATGATTAATTACTTAGCACAAGTTTCTTTGAGTAAGATAGATTATGATGTTAAACTATCTACAGTGTTGATGTATACTACGTTAAAGTGGAAGAATTGCTACAGAATTATACGCAGACTGAGTGTGTGCTAATTATACCTATTAAAGATAGCACAGTAGTTAATGAAAATTGATAGATAAGAGATAAAGTATACGATGTAAGCGTACATTTGCTCATCATCAGCTAAATCCAGATCATGTGCAGAAAAAATCATAGCACTTCGACGCAAGTTACACTGAAAGGCATAACAACCAAAACACGCAACAGCAGCAACAGTGACAGATTTCGGAGCAAGAGTACATCAAATCGACAGCCAACGAAGACGACCAAATTTAATTAGCGCTCTCAGAAATTTGGGGAGCAAGGATTCACAAATACTGTTGCATGTTATTGAGGACTAGGAAGTGCACTAGTTGGATGAAGTCGGTCCACGTATATATGTACAGAGGAGGAGCAGTCACAATCGCACAGAGTGCACACAACTACGCTCGCACAGGCAGACTTTGTGCATCCTTCTCGGCTTGATTCCTCACATCAACAGACCAAACTCCTTGCCAATACACACACCGCGAAACAGTCATTGTACACAGCAAGCGAAAGCAGGAATATCACTAAACTACAGTGATGGACAGACAGAGCGCACGATTCGCATCTGGCCATGACAACAGAACCTCGCGCAACAGGAAACGATAACGTGAAAGCTATTATCATACCCTCCGCAAAAATAGCCTATGAAATTATCTGTTTGCAGAAATTCAGAATGATTTTTTTGGTCATGTCTCCCACTTTCCTTGCTTCATCTCTTGTCTCAATGCGATTTATTTCATGTTGCCAGTTTTACCTCTCACTCAATTCGTGAGAGGGATTATTCCAATATATAATCATGCATTTATAATTATTATGAATTTATAGTTTATTTTAACGTATATAGTTGATGTAGCTGTATTATTAGTTTTTAGAACTCTGTTTGATGCACATTGCTCTTGGATGGAGAGAACTCGTTTGCGATACCAGAGTTGAGTGGATAATACGTGATAAGAGAAGACTAGAGGGTTTTAAGCATCTGGAAGGCGCTGAGCGTGAGATCGCATGAGAAGAAGTGAGAGATGAATAAGATGGTCTTGATGGATGAGGAGATAAAGAATTCGCAGAGAGGAAAAAGGGCATATTGAGATGAGAGATAATGGCGATATTTAACTCTCATTAAGCTCGGTGGAAATCTGAGAGAGCCTCAAGCACAAAAAGAGCGTTAGTAATGGGGAATTATTATTTGAGTTTTTTGCTTGGTACTCTAATTTTTTATTTTATACTGGCCACGCATCGTCATACCACTCACATCTCTACTTACCTATGTTATTATAGAAGGCCGATCAAGTTAAACATCTGGTATAGTTTAAAATTATACACTGTGAACTACGGAATTAGGACAGCATGATGACCTATTATTATAAACAATGACTACAGTAGGTGTCTAGACATGTAATGTAGATGAGATAGTTCAGGAACCATGTCAATAAATGGATAAGGGGTGAGCATCATGGATTAGCAAAGGTGATATTATACCTTCTAATATTCATAAGATGATATGGTAAGTGTACACTTTTATGCAATAGGTGAATGTTGAGTAAGTTTATATAAGATGTTAATATATAAACTGTTATGTTATGGCAATATAATGTAACAGTAAGAATGAGATTGGGTATCTCTCGCAGAAATCGATTGTATTAGAGTACTCAGATGGTATTGGGGTTTTGAATAAGCGTAAGATAATATTTGATGCACATATGTATGTATTCACTTCGAGATGATCATAAGTTTAGCTGTCATCAATATAATATATGATTCAATTTATACGCGATTCACACTTGGGTGTGTGATGCCTCGAGTGTAGTGTAAAAGCGAGCACATGTGAAATACTAAACGGGACTCACTCTTCGAGTATTCTGGAGTCCGTCAGCTGTTAACTGGTGATTATAGTGAAGAGTTTTAGGTGGCTCACATGGATGTAGTCGTGAGCTTGAATCCCAAGATAGCTCTGAGCTCTGTGTCCAGTGCGAGATGATAGGGGCGTAGTGGAGACTGGTAAATGAACTCGCTCGATCAGGTACAACCTCCAAGTATTTTGAAAGTGAGATGATCATAATAGGTCTAAGTCACGCAGATTAAAAGTCGTTTTCAGTAGTAATATATTAATTGTGCTCAGTTAGTGAGTAAATGTTATGAGGGTCATCAGTAACGAATCCTAGGTAATTATGACTTGTGAAATACAGGGAATGGTGTGAACCATATAAGATAGGTTCTCGCGAGGATGGTGACAATAGATAATATGGTTATCTTTGTACTACCTTTTCCCTAAATAATTCTGCATTGCAGGTATTTGTAGTGGGGAGATAATAAGTAAATAATGTAAATGACCATGATGAAATAAGACCCCATTGTGGATATTTCTATCAATAGCTAGTTGTAGTTGTACTTTTTCAAAAAATGCAAACCTATATGGCATCTGGCATAAAATATATACTGAACCAGTGATCTAAATCAACTATAGAATGAATGATAAATATTGACCGTCGCTAAGGAAGAAGTAATCGATGTAATTAAATATTAGAATTACGAGAGCAATAATATAATTACACTTAGAACACTTCTACTCATTGTATCTGAACTTCTTATCATTATCCTCAAGATGGAAATAATGACTTAGTATAAAAACATATAAGAGCTAATACCTAAACCTGAATATATCTCTCTTCCGTCTGAAGGACAAATACACGGCATTTAATAAATGAGGAGTGGGACGCTCATACGCTACTTAGGAAAGTCCTGACATAAATGAGAATATCTATATTTTTTAAATTTGAACTCCCAGTTTGATTTACCACGTTTGTGTCATAAAGCATATTTCCTATTAAAGGTCAAAATAAAGTAATTATCCATTATAAATAAACCCTAAATTCCCACCATTTTGAGAAGGGTAATTCTCAGTGGATGTCATGACTCCAGTTTTAAACAAGGATATTGCTAGTCGATAACAAAAATTTTGCGGGAAATAACTCACAGCTGGAATGTTTGGTAAAAATAGACCTGGCGACTCTCCAGTAAAAGGAGAAGGCTGACCTGAAACCAATATTTTCTCACTATCAATTTAAAGTATATGAAAGTAATCAACCAAATTGGTCTTTGGTTGTCCGACAACTTCGGATCTTTCCCAAGGTTTGGGAATGGGATTAATTTGTATTCATATGTATTCATAAAATATAATTGTGGTTGATAGTGTGGTAACAGAATATTCTGATCTCAATATTTTCTATTTTAGTGACATTATACCTCAAGCACAGATTACACCCGCCGTGATGCAGTTCGAGTTAGAAGAGAATTACCTTAACACAGTCTATTGCTACAGTCCTGTGCCCAGAGAAGCTACAGCTGTCTGGATCTGTGTGTTTGCCACGCTCTTGTCGACGATCGTTGATACTCTGTCAATCATGTAATAAATAATCCCATTACTGAGTTCATAGTATAACGCACTCTCCATACTGTGGATTGTTGGTGAAAAATTCCCTTGCTCGGGCAAATGGTAGTTATTGTTAAATTCTCAATTTCTTGAAGGCGGCAATGATTATAGGCAAGAGAATGAAGAGCGTCGAGTTGATAGAGCTGCTAAAACTATTATAAGATAATGCAATCTGCAATAGCTGCAGAGGTAGCTCAGAGATCGTGTCGGTTTATATATTAATATCAGTGCCCATAACGGAGGACTGTAGTGATGTGTAAAGAGTTGATTAGAGCTGTACAAGATATTTTTTCATGTGCAGTATTATCCACCACTAAAGGTATTAGGGTAGGTGGTTAAGTTATGGATATTATAGTGATTATGATCAAGTATTAGATATATATTAAGTTGCGAATTAATATGCTCTATACGTAGTTTGGCGTATTATAATCTACTCATGAGATTCTGTGCCACATAGCTATGTGCTTTAATAAATATAATTATATCTATCATGTTTTGGTATAGTATGGTATGTGCGGCGTTCTTCTTATTTTTTTGACCTATATATATATATTACTGATTATAGCTGTTACTCAATATGCTTCTTCTGTCAGCTTACATTTGTTGTACACTGCTCTGTCGTCCAGCGACAAACGCGGAGTTGATCGTCGAATCGTTGCTAATGCACTCGCAGATACTGACTATCGCGAGCGAATCGCGAAAATTCTGTACATGTTGTCTGTCGTATTTAACTTGTATGTAATAGAAGTTAAGCATCATCAATAGTCTGTATGCTGTGACATGCTTCAGCGGGGTAACTACTTAGTTGAAGGGAGAGAGAGTGGTGCAGATAGCTAGTTTTGGTACCTGATAAAAAAGAAGCCTCACTAACCGCTTCTGAGTCAATTTCGCCCTCAGCTGGATATAATTTTGCTTGTGTGTTGAAACTTAGGGCTCGGTGTTTCCTAATGTTTCATTTTTATAGGCATATTGGTTAAATTGGTCACTAGGGATGCCGATTTTTTTTAAATATCGATTATCTCGATATATCGATATTTTATAAATAATTAATCAATTTACTCTCGATAATATAATCGTGTCAAAAAATAATCGATATATATCTGGTAATGAAAATAAAATTATCGTATTTTAATATATATATTAATACTTATATAGTCTGCTCATAGTATTGGTACATCCGCTCACCCTCACATACCCCCTACCCTCTCACTCACTACCCTATCTCACTCACCCCACCTCTACCGTATCAATATAAACGTATAAATAGAGTGTTATCACCTTGTTTTGTAAAGTAAAGGGTATACCTAATATATAGTAGATGACCCAGTCATTGATTGATAACCTCCTTATCTATATATATATAGTACATTACAGTGGCTATGGTATATAGATGATGAGCTAGACAAAAGAGTTAAGTAACATACGTGTATATATATTATATATATATATATATATTATATATTATTGGGTATGGGTACTATTACTCCCTCATGCATATCATAGATGTAGACGGATTTATTATTATATGTATGGGTATATTATATATATATATATATAGAATGTAGACTGTAAAGTTTTATCCGTCAGTATCCTCGCGTTTTGCACAATCTAGGATTATATGAATATATAATAATTCACACATACACTCATTATATATTATATATATTATATATGTAATATTATAATTTAACCTCTGGATTTTATTATGTTGTTATAACGGATATGATACTTAATAAAATGTAATTTGTGTCTCATAATAAAATATTTGGGGGGGGCATGAGCTACCCCTAGGCTCCACCACCTGTGATACGCACATACTATGATATTATATATTAATATATTAATTATAAATATATATTATATATTAACGGATGCCAGGGTATAATATATTATATGCATATGAATCTATTGGTAATTATAAGATGAGTCAAACTTAGTACAACATCTCAGTAACACGCTAACATAGTTATTCGCTGAGTCTTCGATAATGCAGACTGGGGTATAATGTTGAATTCCGTATATATAATTGAGGTAAAGCTACCTCGCCATTCTGAGTGTCAATTGAATATATTAGAGATAATCCTGAAAACTAAGTGTTGAAAAGTTCGTCTAACGCTCTCGAAAAATAGAGTTACTAACCTAGACATTGTAGACGGATGCCATTTCCACCGTATGTTAGCCATACTCTGCGTATCACGTTCCTGCTGATGGTCACCGCAGGGAACACTGTCATGACATTTATGAAACCAATCCGATAATGACCGTGTCCTGAGGGAGAATAGGACAAGACCTACGCGCACTCGCGGTTTCTAATTTTATCACGATAAAAACAATACGTCTGTGCATTTGCTATTCTGAATTAACGAACGTTAAAACGAAATGATTTATAAATAATTAAAAAATATATTGGTAAATATATTATTTAAAGTGTTTTAGTGAAAGATTACTTATTATTTTAATTCCTTATAACCACTTGCCATTTCAATATTGCTTATGTCGTACATAAATAATAAATAATTAATAATAATTAATATAAAATTAATAATATAAATGAATAATTATTAATAATAATGATATTAATAATAATTAAATAATATTTATATAAATAATAATATTATAATTAATTATATAATAATAATAATAATATAATAATAATATATATTTGTGAATCACAGACATTAGAGATGTAAATAAACCCAAATGAAGATTCTACACTTAGTATTAGTACATTCAATAATAATTTAATATCTCGACACTGAATTTTAGATGATCTGCCTCTGAGTGTACCGTATTCCTTATCTTATAGGCCGCGTATTATATTCACGATGATTGTGAGCAGTGATATCTGTGAGATGATAGTGGTGGGTTCCACTCACAGTCACCTCAGTAGGTAGTTTTCAGCCATAAGTAATTCTAGGCTTCCCCTTAGTATAAACACTATACGCACCAGGTGTCTAATTTGATAAGGTTATATAGGTATAAGTAGTAATATCATCGAATCATATTCGATTATACTATATATTACCTCACTGTAGTATCATGTTCATTAGTATATGAATCTTTGATAAGGTATTAGGTTCAATCTGCACAGATCGACACTGTAGCTAATTTATATATTCAGGGCCAGCGTGAATTGGTCCACCTTCACCCCGCTATAAAATATATATTATATATATATATATATATGGTGATGATTTAGTATAGGTTTGAATAAGGCCTATCACACGTCTCTTGGCAGTTGCGGTCCAAAGTTACTCTGTCACGAGAGCAAGAAGCATAGCGATAATCATACTCGAACAGAGGAGTATTACATTTGTTGTAAAATTACTAGAGAGCAAAATGTGATTAATGCGGAAACTGTAAAAAAAATAAAATATAATAAAAAAATAAATAAATAAATAATTCTCATTAAAATAAATCAAAAAAAAAATCATATATCTCATCTACAAAATACAATATATACAGCGAAAAGGAATACATTTTTGTGAATCCTTGTAACTAATTTTAGTTTAGGAAAATATGTGTAAAAATAAAAAAAAAATAAATAAATAATAAATATAATAAATATATAATATTGGACTATTTTTTTGCAGATTGTGTGAACTAGTATATATATATATCTAGCATAAACCAATATAATATTACTATGTATTTGTCAAGGTAATTTACACGGGGCAAGAACTTGTAGAGGGGCTCGTAAGCCTACTGGAACGGGGTATAGCAACCGACGACGGCTCCAGAGCCCTTACGCCTCCGGTAATAAGAGCATTTATATTAGACCGTCCACTACTCATCGCTGCATCATATGTCTCTTGGAAATAATCTGTATTAAACACCTGCGCCCTGTGGTGCAGATGACTCAATCTATGTAAAATATAATAAATAATATAAGGGCGGTAGAGGAAATACCCTCACGTCTATAGATAACCCCAAATATACCATAAATGGTGTATGTAGGTATTTCACGGAGACCCTCTCACGTGAGAGGGTGGTAGTTAGTCTCATTAACCCTCAGTAAGTATCCCTCGGATAATGAGCTACGTGATAGTAGATACTCATACCGTTAGGTAGGTGTATAAACACCTTTTATATACTCTACTATAGCCAATCGGTGTCGTGATATATTATATCTCTCTCTTGAGTCGCCGTGATTCTTTTAGATAATATAAAAATAAAAAATAAATAGACAAAATTATTAATTATATATTATATATATATAATTATAATATATATATATATAATATGAAGTTTACTATTTATTATTTATATCATAAGATCCAATAATAAAGGTCTGTAAATAGGCTATCTAATCATATTACTAAATTATTAACATAATTTTTTTTTATTTTTTTTATTTATATTTAACATTTTCTAATTAAAAATTATATTTACCAGATCCAAATAATGTAAAACTAAACAAAGTAGGTCATTACTAAAGAGAGTTATATAATAATATATTATATAAATAATATAAATTATATATATATAATATATATTATATATATTAATATATTATATTAATATTATTATATATATATATATATATATATATATTATATACTTATATATATAAATTAAAATCTACTAAAATTATGGTAAAAACATTGGAAATTCTGCTCAATTCAAAGTACAAAGGTATAATTATTACTGATTACAAGGCTCGATTACGGTAATGCTAATTAAAATCATATTTAAAATAACAGTTTCAATTCTATTTTTTACGATATCAATTTCATTAACATGAATGAACAAGTTGAAGTGAAATTTTTTGATATACTGAATAACTTTTATATAAACCATAAAGCGGTAGCTTTCTTATTGTTCTATTACCATCAATATTTACATGGAAGAAGGAAGAGATTAACTTAATAGGAATAATGGTGTGTCATGTAGATGATATCTGCTATGGAGAAACTAAAGAATTTGAAACCCGAATCATTACAAAATTAAAGGCGAGACTAAAAGTAGGAAATCAAAAATACAAAAACTTTGGATACATCAGGGTACAGATAAATGATACAGGGGACACTATTGAAGATACATCAGAGTGCAGATAAATGATACAGATCCTACATTCTATACTCTCCTTCTTCTCTCTTCTCTCTCTTCTTTTGGATCTATTGGCTGGTTTCTTGCTCGTCTTCTCTCTCTCCTTCTCTCTCTTCTCTCTCTTCCTCTTTCTCTTCTCTCTCCTCTCTCTCTCTCTCTTCTCTCTCTTCTCACTCCCTTTCTCTCTGCTGAAAAACTAGTTTCTGGCTTCTCTCATTCTTCGTGACATATATGGGTATAATATAAAGGGAACTGAACAAATAAGGTGTACTTGATGGTTGATATATACTGTGTAGCATCAATAAGAGAGTTTAATAAAAATATAATCAGTTTTAAAATAATTTTACATATTTTAATAATATTATACATAACTGATCAATCATTTAACTATAATTAATGATGTTAATAATTAATTAATTAAATAATAAATTATAAATAATTAAATGATAATTATTATATAACATATAATATATTAAATATGAAATAATAAGTAATAAGAGGAGATGAGGCCAGAAGAATAATGCCAAAATGAATCCCCGAAAAAATTTCAAGCTTTTTTGAGAAAATATATATATATATATAGTACTATATATATATACCAACACAAACCTTTGCCCCCTAATTGAACAATCCTGCCTCGCACATGAAGTTGCACTCAATGAAATTCGGATCTTGAATTTTTTATTAAATTAATTATATATAGATATATATATATATATATTAGTAACTATATATAACAATATGATTAGAAGTCGTTAGCTTTCATGGTGTATCTTTTTGGTATATGTA